>BHFT01000751.1:0-19804 GCA_004320025.1 Laticauda laticaudata | reverse complement strand
GTATCCCCCTATCTAATATGCTGTGACCAATTGGTCATAAATTCAGGATTGAAGTTCAAATGGAAAGTATTGAGGGAAAATCTATATCCTTTCATAAGATATTTTAGAAAATAACAAAACATTACTATTTGCATGGTTCAATTGTTGAATATTTTATTTAACACTATATTCCTAAACTTTGAAAGGGGTTAAGTATTAGAAACAACACTTCCATTTTCTTTTCTTTTTTTTTAAAGCTAATATGTTTCATTATTTGGTTATACTTCAGAAGTTCCAAAGTTTGCTTTGCTCCCTTTTCAGGGTTATATATTCTCAGTGAGTTTCTGTCATATTTTTTATTTCATACTCAGCAGCCTGATGCATAATTTAAAAAGAAAGAAAATAAATGTCTCATTTGTTAACACTTTTTTGCAGTATATTTTCAAATGATTGTTGCTAGGTAATCTTTCTTATCCTCAAGAAATGACATTTTGTATAATATATCTGCACAAATATTATCTTACTTTTTTGAAAGTTTAGAAGTATTCTGATTTCATAAACACAATAGTGTGTGATTTGGTTTTTTTTTTAAAAAAACAAACAAACAGGATTATAATTTAAGAAATACATTGCTGTTTATGTAGTTCGCTGTTCCATGCTTATACCTCAAACTACATATTATATTTTTATTATTTAAAGTTTGTCATGGGGAAAAGAGGCAAAAACACACATATACATACTTCTTTTCAAAACAAATGAGTTTCTTTCAATATAGTATTTCCCAAGTAACTTTTGGAATGCTTCAAACTTCAGTTTACTGCAATGGAAAAAACTGCTAAACAAATGTTGATGTCATATGTATATATGATCTAATAGATCAAGCTATATTCCCAGCATACACAATTTATTGACTGAATTTGTATTCATGTTCATATATATCACAGCAAGAACTAAATAACCAAGGTAATAATTGGTCTTGAATTAGCCATAATAGTGATCAACCAAAGTTATTAAGGGAAAAAACAAACTAACTTCTGACTGGGAATGTTTCCAGAAATGATTTAATGGCTAAAGTGAATAATATTAATAAAATATATTCTGGAAATTCTAAGCCACTTCAAATACTAGAGTATGCATGTATTTTTTCAAAGTGTCACAGATATTACACATTATTTCCATACTGGTATATTATGTATTGTGTAAATATACCAAAATAGCATAGGTTTGGTAAGAGTAATGTACAACCTCTCTGGAAAGAAGATAAAACATATTTTAATTACTATAAAGGAGTTTTGCTACATTCTGGGAATTGATGCACAAATCAGAAACAATGTAATATTGTAAAGATCAATGAACTAGGAAAAACAATAAGAACACCTGATGGAATGTTATACATACCAGATGGAAATATTTTTAATTTAGCTAAACATGGTATATTTTTATGTTCATCTCAAGCCATCACGCAGAAAGGCAAGTTTAATTCTCGACAATGTACACAACATTTGCTATTGCATTTTTAAAAATAACTATTTCTCAAATAGCTATATTCAATACTTTGCTCACCAGTTTCCTGGGCCATATAAGAAAAGATGCCTTAAGAAAAAAAAGGTTAAAATAAAGGTCTAACCATATCTGAAAGACAGGCCTGGAGATGAATCCCTCTCTCCCAATTTTTAAGAGCTTCTTCATCATCATCTTTCGTTCCTTTTGTATGGCATGCATAGAGCAGCAAGATTCCTCCAATGAATCATATTCATGGCATCATTTTCAGCATCTTCCCTTTTGATGTCCACTGTCTATAAGTCACCTTTTAATATTTGATGCTACATTTTGCATGGTCTTTTCCATCTCTGCTTTCCCTCTGGTGGCTTTTCATGTATTGATGGTCTATCAAGTGAAGAATATAGACAGCTAGGCACATTCAACATTCCATCACAATGGACTTTCTGGATCCATTTTGTCACAAAATGTCCTCATTGGTGACATGGTTGCACCAACTGACACCATGATTTCTCCATAGGCAATGTACATGGAGCTCAGTGAGCTTTTATTGTGCTGTTATTGCTCATGTTTCATTGGTTTAAATCACCATTGGTGCAAAGATTGTTTTATAAAAGTTGGATAATAAGCTTTTTACAAAAGTGTAAGAGAAGTGAACAAATTTGTTTTCTTCTCTGTAATGATCCTTCCAAGGTTCTATTGCCAATCTTAAAATGATAAAAGGAAACCTGTACCAAGACCATTTTCCTACACAAAAAAGTTGAATGCTTGGGCCTATAATAATTCATATGCCTTTTTAACATATACAACTTAATTCTCTCTCCTAAATGCTTTTCTCTATGGAATGTTCTCTCATATATATATATTTTGCAATGCAGATTTTGACTGAAGGAGTACATTGTAAAATTCCCAGGACCAAAACAGAGGACACAAATCACATTTCACTGTAGGCATTAATTCCATAAGTATGGCTCAGCAGGTAGCCTTATTGATCTTAGCTGATCTTGAAAAACTAAGCGGGATTGATTTCTTGGCTGCTACTTGCATGGAAGATGGCCAGTAAAGCTTATGATAATTGGTTTCAAGGGAAAGTTTTCAAAGAGAGAGAGAGAAAAAAAATCCCAGAAAAAGGTAACATCACACTAATTCCTGTACTGTATTTTAGATGGCTAGCCGGACATGTCTATGAAGTTACCAAAGGGAACTTTATCTTTTTCATTTTCTTTTTCCAGGCCAGTTCATATTATCTTCTCTCTGTGGAATTGTTCCTAAGTGCAACATTTCAGTTAATCTGCAGCAATTATGCCTGTATAAGTGCATCTGCAAGCTATTAGCAAGCTATAAATTTTTCCTCTTCTCCATCCATCCATACAATAAAACCCCAAGATCTTAATACATGTCCAACTAAGGTATCCCATTTTATTTTATTTAGTTTCTACCCCTTTTTCATCTAGAAATGATAATTCATCTGTATGTAGGGAGATAGTACAGACATAACAGGCTGTGAAAGAATGATCAAACTGCCTTCCTTTCTTCTCTCAAACTTCAATAACTGTAATAGCCATTGCCTCTCTTTTTATACATAAAAATCAATAAATATGAGTACAGCTAATACAGTAATGCTGTACAGCACAAATGTGTAATGTAGTCACTGACTCATACTGGAAGAAATAACTTGCATACTGAAGTATATGGAGTCATGTCTATGACTTCAATTGTACCCTTGATTTAAAGAAGTTAAAGGAGTTGGAAGATCTAATACATTTAAAGCATGGGTCTATAACTTTTCCAATGACAATTTCTGGCAGTTTGTTAGATGCTGTAAGAATGGAAATGATTACAGCACCATCTATGAATTCACTTGATATAAAAGAATTCTTATATAAAAAATAAGAATTTGAATCCCCCAAAAGAATTAGCAAAGAGGATAGAGAATAAAACCAAGAAAGTAAAGGAATAAATTAGAGATCTCTTTCTGTGCTCTGTTTCATTTCCGATTAGACAAGTAGAAACAGTTTTTCATAGCAAAACAGTCTATAGTGCACATATGTTTAGTACATATGTATGTAGTAAACAATTAATCTTTGTAGGAATGCATGCTCCAGAAGATCCCCAAGAGTGTTTGATTTCTTTATTTCAAAATAAAGTAATATCCAATAAATTAAAAGTTCCTAGATGCCCAACAAGCAAATAGACAAGGGACAGGTCATTTGAGATACCATGAATATAAATGCTATTTATTCAATTGATGTTGGTGCATATTTAATGACAATGAGTACTGTTCACCTTTATTTGAAATAACAGACATTCCAAATTACTGTTTCACTTAAGGTAGAGAAAATGCATTTTATGAATCCCAAATATTGTTTCTTGAATAATTTGTCAACATGAAGACAAATGAAGTCTTCACAACATGAAGAAATTGTTGCAAGTGCAGATTTTTTTTTCAACTAAATAAGGCATATGTCCTCCAAAATACTAGGGATGGAAGATCTGTTCAATAAACAGATATATCTGCCCTGCACCTTTTAAGCAGCTCCTGTCTTGTACTCAGAAGGTCTTGACTCTTAGCTGGCTTAGCTCCTTTGGACACCATAGTCATGATTAATTTAGGTAAATATTTAGTCTAAATAGAGCTTAGTTCATGCTGATTGAAATTTGTAAAAAGATACAATTCTTCCTTTCCTTTCCATGTCTTCTTAATGATGTCTATGTTTTGTGTAAGGTAAAGGTAAAGGTTCTCCACGCACATACGTGCTAGTTGTTTCCAGCTCTAGGGTTTGTGTAGATTAACGTTAAAATTTCTGTAGTTCAACATAAAATAATTTAATATATTTACATTTAAATCACAAATTTAAAATATTTGTATTTATAAGCATTTCTCTCTCCCTCTCTTACATCCTCTTGGAAAGAAGGGTGCTAATGATATTTTAGTTCTAATGATTGAAATTCTATGGAGAAGTGATGAAGCAAGCTCCCAAAAGTTACTACATTTGTCTCATTGTTTGGAGATTATAACTGGCAGCCTAAGGAGTAAATCTAGCTATTCTTCTTGGGAAGTTCTGGCTAAACTATTGGTAGAAGAAATGCACTTATTGCATTAGTTATGACATCTTTCTGAAAAAAGACCTGCAATTTTACACAAGAGCTCTGCTTCAAATATACCGGGAAATCATTCCAAGCTGCCCTGTTCTTCTTTATTACAGATTCCTTCTGTTCCTTTTAGTTTCCCAGAGGTTGATGAGGAGAAAAATTGGACTTAATTAACGAGTCTATATTGCATTTTACTTTTAGTGCTTAGCTACTATTGTAATTAAAGGGCTTTGATGGTATCAGCAGCTGTCCCATTTCCTTTGATGGCTTCAGCCATTTGGCAGATCTGCAGGATATCAGGGAAAAGGAAAAATACGAGGGACATAAGCCATTTTAATGCTAGCCTGCTTCAGCTCATCCTTAAAAGACTGGTTACCTGCCAATTCACCTGAAGAGCCATTTCAGTTTGGATTCATAGCTATCCACCTATTTCAGGGAGATGAAGAGGTTCCCTAGCTAAGTGTCAGATTGATAGAATAAACAAAAACTGCTTAACTTAACTTGTAGCAGTGGAAATAATATAGAGAGCTAATGATAGAAAATATTACAGAAGACCCTTTCAATTTGGTGTCATGGGCAAAACATCGTACTAGAAATTGGGAGACTGTGAGTTTTAGTCTTCCTTTAAGCACAAAGCCAGCCATATGACCTTGGGACAATCATTCTCTTTCCACCCTAGGAAGTAGGCAGTAGTAAACCATTTCTGAAATCTTTCCAACAAAATTGCAGATAATTATCTGGGGAATCACCAGAAGTCAACACTGACTCATAGGTACATGCACATATGCACATACAAACATACACAATTACAGATACATAAAAGTAACTGAAAAAGCAGTTTCTTCCTTTTCCCTCTCTAGACATTACTCTTTGGTTTAGATCGGGGTGGGGAACCATGGCCCTTTTATGACTTATGGATTTCAACTCCCAGAATTCCTGAACAACTTTAGTTAAAAAGGTTACAAAGAAGCTAATACTACCCATAAGGTTTTTTTGGTTTTGGTTTTGGTTTTTGTTTTAATTAATTATGCTAATTTTGCATGATTCTGTGTGGCCATTTAACAAGGAGTTTTAAGTGTGAATTTGCCAAGGTTATCAACAAAGACAAAATTATATTGTATAACCATGGACCATATCATCCAGTTAATCTGGCTCTTCAGGTTTAATAAAGTAAATGAACTAATAAAACATTGTAGTATTTGGTTAGAAAGAATTGTGCTGGGTTGCCAGGATTATTTAAAAGGCAACTTTCCTGAAGTTTTTTTTTAAACCAACCATGTGTTGGAAAATGCCATACATGGTCTGAAATCATAAAGTAAACCCAAATCTATTTATCAAAATAACAGTGAAATTCTTAAACAGCTGTTTTACCATACTTCATTAATTCATTTAATTTTCTTCTTGGCATCAAACATCCATAGTACAAAGCACAGCAGTGATTTAGGGCCTTTTCCCACTGCTGAACTGAAATGCTATCCACTAATCTTTGGCTCAATGGAAAACTAAACTGGCATAAAATTATCTCATTGCTAATCATATGCTGCCTATTCTGCTTGTCACTAAATGTGGCATTGTTATGCATGATGTGCAGGGCAAGTTCAGGAAAAGGATTGGTGGATTCCTGTAGTTCTTTTTCCTACAATTTCTCCCAAATGTAAATGGCTGTCAGGGAAGCATTTAATAATTGATGTGGAGGAGGCAACTTTAGACAGATGGCCAGAAGTGCAGATTTAGGGTTGTTAAAAACTTATTTTGGCATTATGCAAATCCTTTTCTGAAGATGTTTAAAAAGAGCCCGACTAAAAGTCTCAACTAACAACTGTCAAGCAGGGCTGAGTTTCATGGTTCGGCAATGCAGAGCCTCTTCCCTTTCTCAATTCATCCTCTAATTTTTTTACTTGTCAAGTATTTATCAGAAAGAGTTCATAGGTTGAGGAAAGAGTTATGTCTTCCTTCCTTCCTTCCTTCCTTCCTTCCTTCCTTCCTTCCTTCCTTCCTCATCCCAATCAGCCATTACTCTTTTCAATACAGTTTTCTGAGATAAACTTGACTTGAATAATTTACAGACATAAAGGATTTTACTTCTTTCCTATCCAATCTAGAATAATCATTGAAAGATCAGATAATAGAAGCCATACCTTTTTTAAAGAATGATCCCCTTGGAAGTCTCTGAAGACTCTCTCAAGACTTGCAACATCAAAATTATTTGCCAGCCTTTGTTGAAAAAAAAAAGCAAAATCAAACTCCCATTAAATAATTGTAAGAAACATTACTAGGAACAGATTCATTAATTTTAATAGGGTAAATATTGATAAATATAGCCCATAGAGACAAAAGCTTTTGGGGTCCATTATAATTTTTAAAAGTGGAAAGGGGTCCTAAGAGGAAAGAGTTTAAGAAACACTGCTCTAACAATAACACACAAATATCTTATTGGACTCATATTATTTATTTATCATTTGGGGCAATGATGGCTTGCTCCTGAGGTGATAGTAAGTTTTAGAATTTACTATTTGAAATAGGAGAAGATGTTGGAATTCCCACATTAAATCTACTTTGCCTCTAGTGTAATAATTCATATGTTCTCTGCATGGAAATTTCAGATTTACATAGGCTTCTGAGTGACATTAATATAACAAAAGTTATAAATAAAACAGTATCTAATGTATATATCCAGCCTAGTCATTCCCAAACCTTTCCCCTTTGGTTGACTACCATTATAACCTAATTATGAGGCAGTCCTTAACTGCCTTTCTCAATCTTAGTATCTGAAATAGGTGGGTTGTTTTTTTTCTAAAATCCTGGTAGAAAGCAATGGCCGGCCATATTTTTAATGTTGCCCAGAAAAAATAATCAAAGAATTTATGTTTAAATCATTCACCATTCTGTACATTCCAATAAGTATTCACATATATTATTACAATGGCTACTGAGATAATCTCACAAAGTAGATAAATATTTCCTTTGGTGCGTTACAGATAATTGAAATCAAGGTTTGATGACTTCTTGAAAGTCAGCTAGGGAATTTGAATCCTAGACTTTGGGTCTCCTCAAAGGCTCAGATTCCTCTTTTCATATGATCCATTAGATATATTGACCGACCGTAGCTGTGCCATTCATCATCAGCATGAAAAAATCTAAAAGAATGTTTGCAACTATGAATAGAGCCAATGAGATGTGCCATCAGCAAAAAGCAGCATTTGTTGGTTAAGTCTCATTCTGCCTACTCAAGGGAAGTAGCTTCTATTAAGATCTGTATCAAGCACAAGAAGATCTGCTATCACTCCAAGATGAAAAGTGTACAATTTAATGTTTATGTATTGGAAATGTGTGTTCGAGAAAGACTGTTAGCAGAGCATAACTTTTTCCTGCTGACAGGGCAAACTGGAAAATTTTCAATTGTGCAGCTTGTCTTTTTCAAAATATACATCCACTTAGAAATAGATGTAATTGTATTTCTAGAATTTCTTCCTTATCTAATTCCCTATTTGCCTCAGAACCTAGATTAATTAGGAAGCAGAACCAAAAGCTACAAATAGGGAACCATATTTTCCTAACAAAACAGAAGTATGAAATACCAGTGAACATTTTAATTCAGTATACACTGTTGAAACATCACCTAATAAATTCTGTATAATCACAGATGATTTGTGCAACATTTTCAACATTTTATCATTTTAAGTAAGGATAATATTTGCATTTGGTAACAGCCTGCGCTATATGGCAAAAATCATAAGAATTATTGAACAGGAATATTGGCAGTTAGTTTTTTAGCACCACCCTTTACAAAAAGTATGATTGTTATTACTATTATATTATTATTAATAACAAAAACATTATAAAACAATAGAAACAAAGGCAGAATATAAGGAAAAACAGCTGGATGACAGATTAAATGGATGGAAAACCAAAACTTTGCATGGACAGCAATTGAAAAACATTGAAGGAAAATGTGATAACAACTTGACATGGGCATGACTTAGGATGGGAACCATCAAGAAAGAAATTGGAGGTTTAATACTTGTTGCTCAAGAACAAGCACTACAAGCTAATGCTATGAAAGCGAAGATACAAAAAATCACTGACAATCCAAACTGCCAATTTTGCAATGACAAAATTAAAACTGTTTCACAAGAAAAGAAAGAAAGAAAACAACAGGGACATAAGAATGACATCACCAGGAGCTGAGCTTGACTCAAAGCAGAAAATAATCTTTCTGTGCCGCAGTGTGCAAACTGCAAGTGATGCATAGCCCCATTTTTAGAAACCTCCCCCCTAAGTTCTCACTAGCAAAATTTTAGTGGCAAACTCCCAATTTATAGTAACACAATCTCACAACAACATTAAGAAAACAAAATGTAATTAATATTGAGTAGAATTAATTTAATTAAAGGGATAATTTCAATTGTTAATTGTTATGAAAATAAAAAAATAATTATAGTTTGTTGATTTAAAGAGGTATGTGATAAAATGATTAGGTTTAAAGTGTGGGCTGATTTGCACATATACGAAGGTTGATTTCTAAAAAGGGTAATTCTGGTAGTAGTGTATGATGGTAGTAAAACTTGTGTGATAATAAACCGTAGACTTAACAAATGGTTCAACATTGAGCAGGAAATAACACAAGGAAGTGAGATGTCTCCTAAGTTGCCTGATGTATTAAATGTATAAAAATGCTTGTGGTGACATTACAAATATGTTTATCAGGACAAAAAAGCAGATTGTCATTTGTAACACAACATGCCAGACATCACAGTTGTTGAGGGCCAAAGCATACAATTTATTGATAAATCTGTACTAGGAGACAACAGAACTGAAGAAAAAGAACTGGAATAAATCATGAAATATCGTGACTTTGCCATCAAAATTAGCCGGTTATGGATGAAACACGTAACAATGATACCAATTGTCATTGGGGCATTTGATACCATGTCCAAGAATTTTACAAAACATATCAAGAAATTCCAGCTTCCTGCAATAACACCAGTGGAACTGCAAAAAACTGCGCTACTTGGAACATCATATATTTTAAGAAGATACTTGGTTGATACCTAGGATGCTGACAATAACTCGTATCATCCATTAGTGCCAGCCAATTATATTTGTGATACATTTTTAAATGTTCAGTTGACTGAGTTTCATGTTAAATGAATAAAAGAAATAATAACAACAACAACTCCTGGATCTGTATAATGAACCACCACAGTACAAGTGGCAATTTTCAGGGGAAAATATCAAGTTTCAATTCCATTTAAATCTAGCCTAACTAACATGTTCTTGTACCTTGATTTTTTTTTCTCTTCAAACTTGGTTTATTCCATTGGTCTATAACTTATTACTGATTGAAATATGGTGTCTGGTTCATAGCTGATAACATACTCCCAACAGCTTTTCTCAGCCACAGATAATAAAAAATAAAAGCCTTACACTTGAGAGTGTGGAGGATGTCAAATGGAAGATAAGATAGGAGATGTTCTGATGACTCAACTGAACTGGAAATAATAAGTGCTTCCAGTTGAGAAGATGCTGACCTTGTTCTTTTGTCACCTGAAAACTGAAGAACAAATTATGGATTCCATTTTTCCTTCTTGTGGGAAAAGAACTGAAAGAAGCCAAGATAGAATGGTCCATCTTTATTGGCATTCCCAGTGATAGAATGACAAGACTCATGCCCATTATCAACTACTGGAAGAGCACATTTTGTGTACTGATAGGCAACATTCTAGTTGATGGTTTTGTAGAAACAAATATTGTGATGTTTTGTTACCCTGCCATTACATGTTACACCTTTTTCTGTGTTCATATAACATAGATAATCTTATCTATACTTGGTATTTGAAAAATAACATATAGTCTGAGACAATATAGTCCCTTCTCAATTCCATTCATAATATCCCAACTTCTAACTTGCTTGTGAATGAGGGTATTGATAACAGTTTTAACAATGTTCAATGACGAAAATGGAAAGATAAGTGACTCATTACAGTTAAATTGTAAGGCAATACATAAACACGTAGATAAATTTACTTCTGCAGGGAACAAATTTACCAGATATAATCTCCATCAGGAACAGAGATTATATTTTTCTAAAAATTATTTGGTGGCATAATACCAATTTTATGCAAAAAATACATATGTTAAACTTGTTTTGTCTGGAAGGTTAAAAATGTGGATGATTTTTTACCAAATTGGATTTATAAATCTAAAAAAAACTACCACATTTATTAAAGAATGAGTTAAAGTCCCTGTCACACAAGCCACCAACGGATTGAAAGAGGATGTAAAATGGAGAGAAACACTTGCCATCTCTGTTGGTTAACGCGATTCATCCGTCTTGTACTCACCTGCATCCATTTTTCATATACTCTATAATCCGTTCCAGCATCCGTCTACTGACACTATCATCTGGTCACAAAGTTTTGAGCTGCACAAAAACTTTTTGAGTGGGAAAATTATATTCCAACGCGTCCGTCTACATCCGCTACGTATAACGGGGAACATCCGTTATACGTCCGTCGTCATCCGTTATGGTCCGCTATATCCACTAGGCATCCGCTGCACATCTGCGCAACTCGCATCCATTCAGCAGAAAAACGAACACAGGAGGAAGTGAAACAGATGCGGACAGACAAGCCAGTTAGTAGCGGAGTAAAGGTCATGAAAGCGGATGCAGCTCGCATAAAAGCATTAAAACGAAAAAAAGGTTTGTATAGGGGATTGGTATCTCGGATATTTAGGATGTCTGCAGGATGTCAGACAGAATGAAAAAAGGGACACCTAGCGCGAAAACCTACACTTCCTATAAAAAAGGGGAGAAATCACCTGATCTCTCAACTTTCAGTCCAGGCAGCCCTGCGGTGCCAGCCTCTTCAGCCTTCTCTGGCTTCTTGCTCTTCACAGCATCCAGTCATTCTCCACCATGGATCTTGCACATTCCTTTTGGTAGCCACATCATTCTACAACAGTGCGAAGCCTCTACAGGCTCTTTTCACCGTATCTACGCGAAGAAAAGGAGGGCGTCCAAGAAGTGTCTGGCGTCCAAAGATGAATCAACGAGAAAGAGCCGGTACGACTCTATAACAAGCTGATGGTGGAGCTGAGGAAACGAAGACACTCAGCATTCAGAACTTCATGAGGATGCCGCAGCCATGTTTGACGAAGTTGTGGAACGGCTGACACCGCAGGTTGACCAAGCAGAGCACCACTTCCAGCCCAGTCTGGACCCCTGGGCTCAAGGTGGCACTGACTCATTGCATCAATGGCTTCAGGGACCAGAATCATGCAGGTATGCCTGGAGGGTGCCACACAACATCCAATCAGAATTGTAGTCAGAAAAGTGGTGCAGGCCATCATCGAAGAATACCTGGAGGAGCATTTCCTCCAGTGCCCCTCCACTTGAAGAAAGGCTGGAAGGAAAGTTGCAGAGCAGTGGTATCAGAAGTGGAACTTCCCCCACACGCGTTGGAGCCATATATGGGAAGCATGTGGCCTGCCAAAGCTCCAGCCAAGTCAGGGTCCACTTTTATCACAAACTACAAGGGCTTCTTCAGCATCATCCTCTTCGCCATGGTCGATGCTGACTACAAGTCATGTACATCGATGCTTCAGGCAATGGGTCTTCTTCAGATGCCCAGTTATACAACGCCAGTCACTCACGGAGGGGCTGGAATGCAACCTCATCATGGGCTTCCCAGATCCAGCCCCTGCCCAATGACCACACAAGTTGTGCCTACTTCATGGTGGGGATATGCCTTATCCCTCAGAACCTACCCCATGAAGCCCTACACTTCCAGATATCTCACCCATGAAGAAAGGATCTTCAACTTCAGGCTGTCCAGGCAAGGTGGTGGTGGAGAATGTTTTGGCATCCTGGCCAACAGTTCCATGTACTTCTACCACCATGCAGCATTGCCCATGAGAGCGTGAGGAAACATCATGGGAAGCTTGCTGCATCCTGCACAATCTCATTGCGCTTTGGACCACCAACAAGCAATGGGACATGGAGCCTGGTGAATGGAGGCAAGGGCGAAACCTGATAGATACTGTGGATGTGCAAGGCCCAACAGAGCTTCACGTGAAGGGAAGAAGCAGCGCAACCTCCTGAAACACTGGTGCAACTCCCAGCTGGAGCAGTGGAGTAGCAAGACAGGATGGTAGATGCTTAATGGATGCTTCCCTCAGCCTGTCTCATCCCACCGATGAGATTGGGCCATGTAGGTTGAGTGGCCCTACAATGAACAGGGCATTTAATAAAGAGTTGTGTTTATGTTGAAATGTGTTGATGAATGATTAAATTGTTATTGATAAATAAAGGGCCATAGGTGTGGAACCTTGGAGGGTGGACCATTTACAGTCCCACTATGCTTGCACTGGAGGCTATCTATCCACAGCTATTACCCATCCCACAGGTATCCCTGCCCATCCCACTGCTATCCTTACCCATCCCACAAGCATGCAAAGGCTTAAATCATTTCTAAAAGTTTCCACCAAGACTTTATTTACTAAAAGAATTGAACCAAGTGTTGTGAAGCAAAGATAACCTTTATTAATAACAATCTGTAAAAAGCAAAATGACCCAAGTAAAGTGTCCCAGCAAAGATTAAAGTCAACAGGTAGCAACCCAGTCTCTGGCACTCTTCTCAGTCACTCTGGGGCATGCCCATCGTCTCAGGGGTGAAGGGTCCAGGTGCTGTGGAAGTGGCTGCTGCTGGAGTGCTGGTCTGAGGCACCATTGGGGTGCCTGGCCCCCAAGAGGACAACAGGGGATGGTGTGTGGAGGAAGCTCTCAGAGAGCTGACTCAGTCTGTTTGCTGTGATGTTGAAGAGCCTCTTCCTCCATGACATGGGGTGTCACGTCCCAAGACTGATGACAGATTTTCTGAGGCCGGGCTTGGCTGTGGGGTGGAGGAAGGAGGAGTATAGTGGGGCTGTTATGGTCTACAGCTGAGCGAGGGAGTGAGGCGTGGGTTCCATCTGTAGTATGGGTGGCATCTGTGCATCTGTGGCATCAGTGGCATCGGTGGCATTGGTGGCATTCAATGAACCTGTGGCTGGACTGGGAAGGGCTGCCTGTGCTGCTGGAACTCCTGGTAGCTGTAGCCTTGGTAGGTGAGGGCCTGTGGAAAGCCTTGGAAGGGCATTGACATCACCTGGGGTGGAGGAGCAGACCTGGACTGGGTCGGAGCAGGTTCAGCTGGGCCTGGAGGGTTGTGCAGAAGACCGGTGATCCTCTCCTTTATCACCTGGTAGTGTGATTCGGACATGTCTATGAGGGTTCTGGTTGACGTAGGTGAGGAAGGGCTTGTGGTTTGAGGATGGTATGTTGGTGTGTTCCAGCTGAGAGAGGAGATCTATGCTGCTTTGATGGTGTCCCTGATCTCCAGCAGTACAGTGTGGCTCTGCCCCTCCGGTCTGGCTCTGTGCCTGCTTTCTGTGGAGGTGGAGCTGGGGGTGGAGGTGCGTTGGTGTCTGGTGGAAGTGCCCTCTCCTTGCTCCCACTGCATCAGGGGGTCCTCCACATCGCTCCGCAATGGGAGTGCTGCTGTCGGGGGGTTCCGTCATGGGACTCTCCACAGATACCTGCCTGGACACAGGAGCTGACACTTGGCCAGAAAGGACTGGCTCTCTGTGGCTGCCTGAGAGAGAGGGTAGACAGAGGGGCTGCTCCTCGGTGGTGGATCTCACCCTCCAAGAAGCTGCACTTGGCCATCACATAGGTCTCCCAGTCGGTGAGCTTGACCGCGGCCTGGCCAGACTTCTTGAGGTGCAGCTTCCTGTAGCAGGTGTGCATGTGCTCTACCACCCGAGGAGGACCTCCGTAGTGCAGCCCAAGCTCTCCGTCTTCTCTCTCCAAGCAGCCTGCTTCCTCTTGGTGTCTCGTTAGAGCCTGTGTCCCTTCCACCAATAGGTACTCATCTCCCTCAAGCCATTCGAGCACCTCATCCTCATGTTCCTCTTCGATGGAGTATTGCCTCCTCTCCTGTTCTCACGTATGCCTCTTCCCTCCCTCTGGCAGGGCCTTCTGGGCCCTCATCAGAGGGCTTCAAAAATTCTAGGGCTGCTCCACCACACCACCACCACCACCAGCATCAAACAACACAGTAGCAGCAAAAGTAAGCACCAGCAGGACCAGTCAGCCATCAGGATCAGCAGCTGTAGAGTAAGCACCAGCACACCAGCATTGCACCAGGATGCACACACAGCAGCAGTAGCCACCAGACATGGCACCAGGACCAGCGACAGCCAGCAGGACCAGGACGACAAGAGCAGCCAGCAGAGTAAGCACCAGCAGGCACGCACCAGAGCAGCACCAGCAGAATAAGCACTAAGCAGAGCTAGCACCGGAAGGAGCAAGCAGATAAGCACAGCAGAGCACCAAGCACGCAGCCAGCAGCCCAGCAGAAGCACCAGCCACCAGCAGAGTCAGCCCGAGCAGCAGAAGCCCAGCAGAGCAGAGTCAGGGCCAGCGGGTGGGATGGTCGGCCCTGTCCTTCTTTCGCAGGGTGGCAGCCAGATTGCAGAGCTTTCTCTTCTTCATGGTTGTTGTCTGGCTGGCTGGCTGGTGGCACAGCTGTTCTGGCAACAGGTCATTTCCTCCTGAATGGTGAACGCTGCATCCCTTTATATCCATGGGGCGCTGCGCATGCATCCTCGCCTCGCATAGCGCAGGAATGCTTTGCCTTCTGCTAGCATCACTCTGCTAGGCATCTCTAGGCTTCCGTGATGCATACTGCTTCATCTGTTTAGCATTCCGCCTCTGCATCCGTTCGTGTTCTGCTTCCACTGTGCTCCTCTGGAAGCCCTGCGGATGTGCCATCCGCTTCCATCCGCTTGGCTTCCATGGAGCCAGCGCTTCCACCTGGCTAGCGTCCTCCACCCGTCCGTTCCTTTCCGTTGTTGTCCGCTCTGCTTATGCAATTCGGGGCACTTTTTGAGAGCGGATAACAATGGGATGGGACATTTTCTCAATCGCTGGTGTCCTTTTTATATACGTTTTGCTCGTCGGGCCTATGTCACAGGCCCTTTTAGAAAGGAAGTAATAACAATTAGATGGCAATTAACAGAAGCTTAAAAAAAGCAGAAATGCTGGGGAAAGCTCTAGCGTCCAGATTGGGTGCTAGCAGAATTCTATAAGACTTTTCAGGAAATTTGAATTTTCATCCTTTAGAAGTTATGATGAAGTTATGTTTAAAAAAAAGAATACCAGAAAAAAACATGTCAGAAGCATACAATCACACTTATACAAAGGGAAGGTAACAGACCTACAGCAGTTAAAAATTACAGATCTATATCTTTATTGAAACTCAGATTATAAAATCTTTGCTTCAATTTTGGGCAGAAAGACTAAAAAGATACTTAAATTAATTTTATCATACTTGATCAAAATAGGATTTCTGGCCAAAGAATACCAATGAAATACACATGCTGAGAATCATTTGGATCCTCTGCGATATCACCCTGAGATGGTTTCTAGTTGCTCAAAAAGCCTTTGACAATGTGAGTTGGCGATTTATTTTCCTGCAGTTGATACAAATTGGGCTTTATGGTTTAGAAATTTATCCCAGCCATTGAAACAATATACCATGAACAAACTGCAAAGGTGGATGGTGAATGGAGAATTAACAGAAATCCTAATAGATATAAGGAAAGGGAAAAGGGCAAGACTGCTCAATTATCGCCTCTGCTGTTGTGTTAACATTGGAAGTTCCTGAATAGGAATATCAGAGAAGAAAAAGAAATAACAGAATGAAAAATTAAAAAGGAGGGAGTATAAATTTGCAAGCTTTGCAGATGACCTGGTATTTTATTAGAAGACCCATGGAAACGCACCCAAATTTATAGAAAAAATAGGAGGAATATGGAAAATGTTATAGGTTGGCAAAGAAACAAAGGACAAAAAAGAATATTAAATAAAGAATATGTTAGCAAGAACGAAAGGAAAGAGTTGGAAGAAAATTTTTAAAATACAGGTCTGAACAGTGGTTAAATTTTAGGGATTCATAATTACACCAAGGTGTAGTTCACTGAGGAAGACAACTATGTTAAACTCAAACAGCAGATTTTGACAGATTTGATGAAATGCGGAAAAAAGTGCAACTTATCATTGATTGGAGAATATCCACAATTAAGATGGAATATATTGCCTAGAGTTTATAATTTTATTCCAGACAATTCCTATTAGATTAGGGAAATGAGTTTTTGAAGATATTAAGAAGATTGTGTTGAAACATATTGTTGGCAGGGGTAAAAAAGCAAGGAATAACATTAAAACTGTTACACAATGCAAGAATAAGAGGAGGTTTGCCATGCCCAGTTGGGAGCTATATTACCAGGTGACAAGTTTTGATGTGGGTAAAGGAATGGATTAACACTTAAGGAGCAGTAGATTATTGAACTTTAGAAGTAAGGCCATAATTTGCTGCTCGGATGGCATAGCCTTTCTCTTGGTATAAGGGAACTAAATAACCGGGGGTATTTCAGAAGACATGTATATTTGTGAGGCATTGTTTTTGAACTGGCGAGAAGATTAAAAGACAATATTACTTAAAAATTCAACACTGGATATCAACTATTGAATTTTTCTTATCAATAATAATATAGAAAAGGAACAAAACAGTTGGCATTATGGGTGAGATATTGAATGAAAAGGGTAACTTTAAATCTTTTCAGAGTTGGAAGAACAAGGTGTAAAAATGAATTGGTTTTCATATTTGCAAAATACAATCTAGGTTTGATTAAAGGCAGAAGGTATTTATGACAGTTACTGAATTGGTAGGAATAAAATTTTGATGGGTATTGATTTAAAATGAATTTAAAAACTTTTTATTTTTTTTTATTGGAGTCATTACCAGACCATTAAGAACTTAATTATTTGATTGTAAAATGTTTTAACAGCGGGCTAGAATGGAAGAACTGGAAAAATGACAAATACTTAAGCAGCAGGAAGTTATTCAAAAAAATTATATTACTGTGCCTGAAATGAGTAAAACTGGCATTTGAAATTCCGAAACAAGAAACAAGCAATTTTATATGATATGGGATTTGTTTTATCAATGGTTGGATAAAAAGGCATGGTAAAGTAAATAGTCTAGATAATTTTATGATAGAAATGAACTGATATAAAACCGTACATATAGATATATATAACCACTGGTTGAAAGTATACACAAATTTTAAGATAAAACTTGGAACATCTCATATAAAATGATGGAATAAATAGTTTAGTCATGGATGATTAATAACTGATAAATATATAAGCATACATTAGTTCGACAATGTGAAGATTGATATAAATTGTGAGTAAATGACTACAAAAGGATAGCATAAAAGATATGTAACTAACTGATATACTGTATGTATATAAAATGGAAGATGGTTTTATGTTTTTATGTTTTGTATGTGTATGTTTTTTTATTTTTTAAAATAGATACAGATGATATAGATATAGATAAATGTTTAAAGATCTTGGAAATATTTTGCCTCTTCAAGTTGATTTTGAAACATTAAGCCATTATCACAATATCAATAAAATGTCAGCAAGTTTAAATCAGTGAGCAGTTTCAGAGCAATGAATTCAACATTTATCTGATAGAGGCTTGGCTTAAATTGTTGTTAATAGTTAGAAAACCAGTTTGGTAGTGATCTTTGTTGTTCGAAGAGGCCCTATTGAAGTGTTTAAGAGTCTTAATTTTCATCAATCGTTAGATACTGTCCCCCATTCATTTCCCCAGCTTGACCATTTGGTATGAAGAAAATATTTTCCTATATGTGACTTGATCTGATTATTCTCAATTAATGAATATGCAGAAAAGTACATCCAACATTTGACTTCTAAAAACAAACAGAATTACAAAAATCTGTCCATCTAAATTAAGCTTAGCATTTTTTGGTAAAATAAAATATACCAAATATATTAATACCTTGCAGACTCCTGAAGAATATCAAAGACAAAACAGACCACAAGGCAGGAAAAAACTTGTGCTTTAGCTAGCCTATCCCTTTAAGAAAAGAATCAATTTATAGATACATTTCAATAAATCCTTGATTTATAATGGTAAACAAGTCTACCATTCCAGTTATTAATAATTTATTTTTCTATAATTGTACAATAAGCACCTCTGCAAAATCTGTTGTTGTTCAACTACTTTGGACCAAAAGGATACAATTAATTGCCTTCATAATTTTATATTTGCTGCACTGTTTTTTGCTTACTTGCTCTTTGGAATCCATTTTAATGATATTATTGATCCCTTGTTACTGTTTTCTTATCATTATCTTGCTGGTAGGGAAAATAGATCGCATAAGAAGTATATATCAAATACAACAAACCAAATGAAGGTTAATTGTATTAGAAGAATGAAGTGGAAAGCTGCCCAAATGAGGACATCCATCAACCCCCCCTCCCAAAAAAAAACCAAAAAAACCCCAACCAACTGCCTCTCCACACTCTGTGAAATTAATCAGCTATTTCAGTGATGGTTAAACTGATAAACTGGACTCAAAATGTTCATTCTTTTAGTACCAATCCTTGTTTATTTAAAATTGTTATTTCTTGGCTTTAAAAGTTCTAGGAAACTGACAAAGATAATATAATACATAATAAAAACTATCACTGAAACAAGACAGTGGCAATCAATCAGGAAACAAAAGCTCAACCGGTCTAGACAGCTAGACTGAGCAATATATAAATGAACATAAAGAAAAAAAAGATTAAAATTATTAATGGAAGTTGTACAATTATTTCAAGATGAGCTGATGAAGTAATCTGTTCAAATGAAACCACCATATAACTATAAGATCATAAGTTTGGATGGGAATTTGGAAGTAGTTTTTTAAATGACTTAAACCCATTAAAAATAAAGTTTTGTATTGTGGTAACAGATCCAGGAAGAGATCATAAAAAGGGAGCCTTTTAGCCTATTTACAGCCTCAGAAAAACACTTTTTACTTGCCAAATAGATACAGGTCTATAACATGCAACAGAGCCTCTACTGATAATGTACTGCATTAAAAAAATAGTCTTATGATGTCAACAGGCAAGACAATATGATTAACTAGATGTCATCACCAGTTGCAGATATTTCTCTTGAATCCACTTCTTAAAATTGTGTGGGAATTAAGGAATTACCAAGAAAGTATGTAGTTTGTGAGTGGTAACGTTGTATGTGGGCTGCTGGTCCAGTGGTCTTAAGCCCCTGTCACACTACACCAACGGATGGAAAGAGGATGTAAA
>BHFT01000749.1:0-16927 GCA_004320025.1 Laticauda laticaudata | reverse complement strand
ATGCGCAGTGAACACTTTGCATCCGCTACGCATCCGCTATGCATCCTATAGGCGTCCATGATACATCCGCATCATCCGCTACGCATCCGTTCCTTCCACTACACGTCCGCTTCACTGTTCTCCCCCAGAAGCCCTGCAGATGTGTTATCCGCTTCTATCTGCTGGGCTTCCTACGAACATCTGCTTTACATCCCCGCTACATCCTCCCCACATCCATTCCTTTCCGTTGTTGTCCGCTCTGTTTTTGCAAATTTGGGGCACTTTTGAGAGCGGATAACAATGTGTCCTTTTTAAATACGTTTTGCATCCGTCGGCCAGTGTGACCTAGCCTTACAATAGTGATAGTAGGTAAGCCAGACTTTTTCTTAATGGTAGACCAGGACTTCATATAGTGACCTGCCTATTAGCCCCACATCCAAAAACAAGTTGCTCTGTAATGTCACATGTTTGATATCTGACAGGCAGGTCACATCTAGTCACTAGAATTGTTCTGTTATTTAATCATTCTGACAGATGGCATGGTTAAACACACCTTACCATCCATCCATCCATCCATCCAAATTCACTTCACACCCCACAGCCCATAAGAAGTAGAGCAATCTGTGGATGTTTTCCCCCAATTGGGTTGGGGGGGGAGTTCATTTGTCTCTGCACCATAATGTGCCCTGCAATAATTTACTAGAACATGGTCACTCTCCTTACTGAGACAAAGTTGAGACTGGTTACATTGACTGATCAAACGATGCTAGCGTATTCTTCTGCTACTCCAGAGACTAGAGAAAAGCACATTAAACTGACTGTCTAGATGTGCCCCTAAGCAGCAGATTTAGGTAACAAAAAATATTCTCCCTTGGTTTGATTTTGTGAGGAGGAACTACAACATAGACCAAGATGGAGTAAGACTTTTTATGTTTGGCTGGTGAATACAAACTTTGAGGAAATATCTGAATTATTAAACTTAACATTTCTTAATTTATCAGGCACTTCCCTTGATTTGTGAACTTCCTCCAGTCCCACTTTTTGACAAAAAGACCTGAATAAGGTAGTTTACAAAGCATGTTAGTGTGAATGAAGTATTTCTCTGAAGTACAGAGAAGGCTCAACCAGGCTATTTTAAAGTCCTTCCCAGATAAGTTCCATAAGTGTGCATGGCCACTACACTAAATATTTTTACATAAGTTTTTTAGGCTTTTTAAGCTTCCAGGAGAGGGGTTTTTGTTCACACCAACCCACACTGCTTTGCAAAGCACAAACCTTTAAATGCTTTGCAAAGCCCCATTTAAATATAATCTTTGTTTGAAAGATATACAAGCCATGATCCCATCCATCTAGCATTGAAGATGAATGAATGAATGAATGAATGAATGAATGAATGAATGCATAATTCTTAACATTGACTGAGAAGGCTGGAGAAGATAGATAATTTAAAAGGGATGTGATATCTCTGACTTCCATGACATAAACTTGAAATATTTTTAAGTATTCAGCTGATTATTTAATCAGTTAACTATTTTTTTTCCTCTTGGAAGTAAATTAAAAAACATGGTCAGACAATATGGTCCAAAGCATGGGTGTCAAACTCACCTCGTCAAGTGATGTTTGAAGAGCTGGGGTGGGCATGGCCTGCATATGATGCATCCAGCCTGCGGGCAGCCAGTTTGACATCCATGTTCGAAACCATGGTATATTTTTATTGGTAAGAAACAGCTTTAGAAAAGGGCTTGATTTTATGTCAGCTTTCAATCTTCATATAATTCACACCTATCCATAATCAGGCAAAGCTATTTTGGCAAGGTGGTTTCACAGTTAATATGTTGTGGTTTATCTGATTAGCAATTTCAAAAGAACTCCAACTAACATTTCTAAATCTAAGTACTTGTGATGCTCAGTATTTTATTCAATCAGTGAACATTTGTCACATACTTTTAAACAATGCTAAATGAATTATTGAGCAATATTTATGTAGTTGTTTCAATACTTTCCCTTAGAACCCTTGATCCACTACTTTAAAGAAGATAGATAGTAGTGCACAAAAATAAGATAGAAATAATATACATGAAAGAGAAATTTTGACAAGTGTATTTCTATTTGATAAACTATATTTGCTATGGAAAACAGTAGAAAAGATGTAAAAAGGGGAGGAGATACTTAGCGTGTTTCTCTAACAATACGGCCTCCACCAATAGGAAGCCCCACCATGTTTTATAGGCATAAAATCAAATTAAGCCCCTCCCCCCAAATTAAGGCCCATGTTAAACATGCGAAATGGGGGGGAATGGTGGGGGGCCCTTGCATTTAGGAAGTACTTGCATGCCCGGATATGGTGCTGCCTGCGTTGGTGGGGCACTTCATACCGGGAGACCTTCCGCCACCATTGCTTTCCCTTCTCCCTTGCTGCCGCGGTGTTAGAGGAATGCCGCGGCGTTTGGCGCAGCCACGGGCAGCCAGTCAGGGCTCCTCCCTGCAACCGNAGATTTGGGAATGAGGGGCAGGAGGAGGCATGCACGCACCTGCGGCTCACTTTCCCGGCTCTGCCCAGCCCGCATGGCTCTGGCGTGGCCCTGGCGGGATGAGTGGAAGGTCCGGCGGGGAGGTGCTCGCTGCCTTGGTGAGAGCTCTGCCGCCGGGAAGGATGGCCTGCCTGTCAGCTTAGCTTGGGGCGCCCAGCGCAGAATGGAATGGAAAAGGTAATAATAGAATTAAGTATGCATATATGAATGTATAAGTGTTGTCATATTTGTATGCAAAAATGATGACCCGAAAATTTGTTGTCTACTAAAATGAGCTTTTTGTTTTTATGTGAAAAATTGAATAACATTTGTTTTTTTTAAAAAAAAGACTTGTGGATTTCCACTCCCAGCATGGCTGGCTGGGAAAATCTGGGAGTTGAAGTTCACTAATCTTAAAGTTGCCCAAAAGGTTGATGTTCTTTTGCCCCTGGGCAAAATCATATTCTGGTGCCTCCTATAGTTTGGTTGATCTTCCAATTTTGTTAGGAATTTTTATAAGGCGCTCTCTTGTTTCTTTTTTTTCCCCCTTCCCTTTATTTTTTAGTTTTGTGTTTCTGATTTTTAGCCCTGGACAATTTTTTTTCTTTTCTCAGATATTTCCACCCTATTTACTGTGAATCGCAGTAAATATATTTAATTACCTCAGCACCCATTAGTGCAAAATTATATCTAACCTTCAAGCAGGCACAATGACACACACATACTACTGTTTACTTTTTTCTGTTTTTCAGAAATCTTTCCAGTTTGGGTGTCCTCTACAATTTGGAACCTCTAAACCTAGAATTGGCCCCGGAGGATGTCTTGTGTTCTACCTAACCAAGGCTTTCTCAGTTTTCTGCTTCTTTCAGATGAGTCACCCTTCCTTCCTAGATGGTTTGAGATTCATTCCTCATTCATTCTCTTTATAGATTTAACTACTTTACCTCAATATATTTCTTTCATTCTAATTACTCACTTCTGTGTCCATTCATTCAGGACTCATTCATTCTTGCTGCCTGGTTGAATGTGCACACTACTGAACAACCTCATTACCCCTGTGTTCATTTAACTTTAGTATTTTTCCTGTCATACCAAATCATCACAATCATATAACAAAGTGGGAAGAAGTATAATTATACATATTTTCACTTAGTAACTCCTTATGATGGACCACAAACTATTCATTAATCTTTCATCCAAGATTTGTGCATCTTAATCTTTCTCCATCTGTTAACCTATAATGAATGAATAAATGAATGAATTCTTTATTGGCCAATATTAGAATGTCAGAATATTGGAATATTAGAATATTCTAATATTCAATATTAGAATATTAGACACACAAGGAATTTGTCTTGGTGCATATGCTCTCAGTATACATAAAAAGAAAAGATACATTCATCAAGAAACATAAGGTACAACACTGAATAAAGTCATAGAGTACAAATAAGCAATCACATCATACAAGAAAACAGTCAATATAAATTGTAAGGATACAAGCAACAAAGTTACAGTCATATAGTCACAAGTAGGAGAAGATGGTGATAGGAGTGATGAGATTAATAGTAATAGTAATGCAGACTTAGTAAATAGTTGGACAGTGTTGAGGGAATTATTTGTTTAGCAGAGTGAGGTTAAGCAAGTGATGGATTTGGAAAAAAGCCTGTTCTTGTATCTATTGTTCTGGGTGCAATGCTCAACAGCAGCGATCGTCACCAGTGGTTCACTAGAAAATTTAGTGGCCGCAGAAAAATCTCACCTCCAGAGCACTCCCCAAAGCAATTATACCCTGGCTGCGCAGAAACACAAGGTTTGCACTGCCCACATGGCCACCCACATGGAAACCCTCCCGTCCAGTCACTCCTTACCGGCAACTTACTTGCTAAATTGCTATATTTTCCTTTTTCCAACCATAGCTATTCTGCTGTGCTGGAGATTTAGATTAGCTAGAGCAGGAAATGATTGGATTCTTCTTTCTAGCTAGCCTTTAGATCTTCACCTCCTTTTAAGCACAGCCGA
This sequence comes from Laticauda laticaudata, assembly GCA_004320025.1. Taxonomy (NCBI): domain Eukaryota; kingdom Metazoa; phylum Chordata; class Lepidosauria; order Squamata; family Elapidae; genus Laticauda; species Laticauda laticaudata. The sequence goes on along the minus strand of BHFT01000749.1, from coordinate 12,419 downwards.
ACCCCCTTAGGACTGAAGTTCGATGATTCAGTGCAGACTCACGGAAGCAAATTTTTATGGACAGCTTTCAACCACAACAATACAAGAGCACACAACAGATACAAACTCAATGTAACCACCTCCAAACTTGATTGCAGAAAGTTGACTTCAGAACAGAGTGGTCAATCGCGAATGCACTACCTGACTCTGTAATTACATCCTCAAACCCCCACCCTTTAACCTCAAACTATCCACTACTGACCTCACCCAATTCCTAATAGGTTTGCAAAGGGCGTGCATAATTGCACCATTGTTGCTGGTCCCTATCCTAATGTCCCCATTTAATCGTACCTATTTCTGTATTCTTACTCAAGTTTATACTTATACCTATTATCTTGTAACGATTGACAAATGAAATCAAATATCAAGATGGCAGATGATCACGAATGATTCCGTGAGCAACTCAATCTGCCGTACCTGCTTTGCCAAATTTTGGGTAAAAGTTGCTCTTTTTATATAAAAAAAATCAAATATTACATACATGGTTTGTTGGATTAAATTTTATGAGTCTTTGCAAGCAAATTTTATGTGACGAGACCACTAGTGGATGGCATAACAGATTGATTTATGAAGAATCTGTGATCTGTGAGCAACTCAATCTGCCTGCCTTCTTTGCCTGATTTTTGGGTAAAAGTTGCTCTTTATATAAAAAAATTAATATTTATAACAAATATTTATAATTTACATACAACCAGGCCCAGCCAGTCCCATGACCACCTAGTCACACCCACAAATAGCCATACCCACATAATCAATTTGTGTCCCTGGGATTTAAAAATATGAGTTTGGTGATTCCTGAGTCCAAAAGGTTGGTGATCCCTGCTCTATAGCATTGTTTTGAGGTAGGAGACAAAACAGTATGTTCAGATGTGAGGGGTCTGTAAATATTTTCAACAGCCCTCTTTTTGACTGTGCAGTATATAGTTCTCGATGGAAGCAGAGTATCTTGTTTTTTCTGCAGTCCTAATTACCCTCTGAAGTCTGTATTTGTCGCTTGGGTTGCAGAACCAAACCAACAGTTATAGAGGTCAAGATTAACAGATTCAACAATTCCTCTGTAGAACTGGCTCCTTGGGCAGTTTGAGCTTTCTGAGTTGGAGCAGAAAGAACATTCTTTGTTGTGCTTTTTTGATGATGTTTTTGATGTTAGGTGTCCATTTTAGGTCTTGCGCAGGGGTGGGATTCTACTGGTTCGGCTCAGTTCTATAGAACCGGTAGCTCTGAAGTACAGCTGACACTGAATTGATTCTCTCCGAAGATCTTATTTTCTTATATTGGGCCCACCGCCCGCCTGGGCTCTAGGCTACCCTTTATTCTTACCTTAGTTGCTTTGCATGGCACAGCTGAGAGCCGCGCGTCAGCATGAGATGGCGATTGCTTGCAGGAAAAGTTGTTTTGCAAGTACTGTGCACGCACGGGAAGCGTGTGCATGTGGGCTGAGAAATTCTGGGAGTTGAAGTCTACAAGCCTTCAAGTTGCCAAGTTTGGAGACTTCTGGTCCAACATTTATACATGGATATTTTTTTAAGTGCAATTTTTAAAAATATATTGTAAAACCTATACATTATTATTACTTTAATACAGTGGTATTTATACAGGCTTGATTAAATATTAGGTCTACTGTTTAAATAATTTAGACAATTGCAGATATTGTACAAAAAGGATTTATCAATCTTAATTATGCTGTAAATGTTGGCATTAGTGAGTATAATGTTATATCCCTTCAGAACTGAATATAACATTAAAAAAACAGTTCAAGTTGACATTGAAGTATTTGTTGTACAATAATGCATTTTAGCCTTAAGTTTTGATATGAAGTAATATACATGGAGGAGGAGGAGTTTAATTAGGAGAAGGAATGAAAGAGATACTCCCTAATGGTGAGAACAATTAACCCTTGGAACAGCAAGGAGGAGGAGGAGGAGGAGGAGAAGGAGAAGGGGAAGAAAGACTTTGAGATCTCAGGAAAAAATGCCAGAATATATACTGTATGTAGCACTGAATGAATATTGAACAGAAGCTCTCTAAAATGTGGTTATAAATGCATCAGTGAGAACAATCCAAGTGAAGCCTTTTCTGGCAATGAACAGTTAGCCAAAAGCCAGACTAATACAAACATTATTTAATGTTGTAGGATGGAGGAATTGTTGCCAATTATAATTATACTCCCCCACTCTATTCCCATAAACTATTATGTCCTCATCTTATGACTACTATTTTTACCCTTATGGCAAATATTCTCCTATTTGTATTCAGTTTTGTGGTGTCTTTAATGAGTAAGAATCTCTTATTACTTTTTAATCGCTGCCAAGAGTTTTGATACATAATGCCTCCACAGCTGCATGCTTCCTAGATGAAGCACATGGCTCACTTCAGTTCAAATAGCTGGACTCCTTTTAAAAGTAAATGTTGGCTTTATTCAGATTTAATATAAAACCAGTCTACTACATTTCCAGGTTGCATAATATGCTTTAGTGGAAGCATTGCTACTGCTAACTGTATTACTAAACAGTGTCATCATTTTTTTTATTGGAATTCCAGTTGTTATTCAGCTAATAAACGCCAATGAACGCAACAACAATTCTATCACAACTTTGAAGTTAACATTTGTTAAACTTTATTTTGCATGAATAAATAGGCTTTCTTCCTCTATTTCTCTTCTATACTGTCAATAAAATAAGAATGTTTACTGAAGTAATAAACTAGTTGACAAGCTTTATTTTTTCACAGTTTTATTGAACACTTGATGTCTTTGTAGGATGTTATGTGAGTATATACCATGATTGCTGAACATGTTTAAACCAATACCTTAACAAGACTTTACTCAAATCTTCCAGTGTTCTAGGTTACATGCCATACTGACTCATAAACTACAAAATGGGTTAGGTACTTGCCAGACTAAACAATGTTGGCTACTTTATAGTACAATATGTCATGTGACTAGGTTATTAGGAATTTCATGTAAACTTGCCTCTCATTTCAATTGTAAGGACTTTCAGCGTAGGAGTCATCAATTAAAGTACAAGAATAAAATATTAAGCTGTCCTCCTTTCTTGAAGTATTATAATGAATGGAATGGACATTAATTAAGACCTGATGTTTCACAGCAATGGATTGAGAATGAGAACAGGATAATAGAAAGAGTAGACCTTTGGGGGAAGAGAAGTCTTGCTCCTGGAGAGAAATATATCCAGTATCAATGGTCTTCTGTTTGCAAAATACAGTGGGTCACATATCTCTGTCTCCTCCTGCAACCAGAAAAGGAAAGTTTCTGCAGGATAGATTCTAATCATTGTTGTTATTCCAGCAGAAGTATTAGTCAATGTAGGCTCTGGGTAGCCTCAGCCAACCAGGGTATGTCTCCTAGGAAAGTTAGCTTTTGTCTGATTTTTATTAACTGGATTTTAGCATAATGCCAGATTCATTGCTTTTCTTTTCTTTCAAGATAAAAACTGGCTTAGTTTGATACAGTGAAATGGCTTTGCCTCCAGAAGTTGTGGGTGCTGCACCACCAGAGTGTTTAAGATGATTTTGGACAATGGTTTGTCTGAAATGATACTGTTTAAGGTTTCTTGCTAGAGCTTGGACTAGGAGTTGGACTAGGCAGTTTGATTGACAGACTTGAATATTGGGCACTATCTAACAAAATGAAATTCAATGGTGAAAAAAGTAAGGTTCTACATTTAGGCAAGAAAAACAAAATCCCCAGTACGGTATATGTGGTATCTTGCTCAAAAGTAGTACCTGTGAGAAGGTTCTTGAAGTCCTAGTGGACAATTATTTAAATATGAGGCAGCAGTGTGCTGCACCAACCAAAAAAGCCAACACAGTTCTAGGCTACATTAACAGAGGATTGACTCAAGAGCACGTGAAGTGTTAAATACCACTTTATAATGCCTTGGTAAGGCCACACTTAGAATACTACATTCAGTTTTGGTCGCCACGATGTAAAAAATATGTTGAGACTCTAGAAAGAGTGCAGAGAAGAACAACAAAGATGATTAGGGGACTGGAGACTAAAACATATGAAGAATCATTGCTGGAATTGGGTATGTCTAGATTAATGAAAAGAAGAACTAGGAGTAACATGATAGCAGTGTTCCAATATCTCAGGGGTTGCCACAAACAAGAGGGAGTCAAGCTATTCTCCAAAGCACCTGAGGGCAGGACAAGAAGCAATGGAAACTAATCAAGGAGAGAAGTAACTGAGAACTAAGGAGAAATTTTCTGAGTTAGAACAATTGATCAGTGGAACAGCTTACCTCCAGAAATTGTGAATGCTCCAACACTGGACGTTTTTAAAAAGAGATTGGACAACCCATTTTGGGGTTTGAAGTGATGTAGAGTTTCCTGCCAAGGCAGTGGATTGGATTAGAAGACCTCCAAGGTCCCTTCCTTCTGTGTTCTATTATGTTCTATGTTCTATTCTATTCTCTTCCACGGTTCCTTCCAACTCTCCTGTTCTATTATGTTTGAGTGCAGCTGGGTTTACACATTACATGAAGGTTACAACCTGAGTAAGTTACAACCTTGTGTTCATTCAAACATACAAGACAACTCTCTTTCCATCCACCATTTTAGTGTTTGTGGCTTACTTTAATTTCAGTCTTGAACTTTGGATAGACTAAGTTGCTCAGGTTTTTTTTTGATGCTGATACTCAGAGTTTCTGAACTCAGTCATTTTTAACACATACTGTATGGAGTTCTGCCCAACCATTCCTTCTCATCTTCTGTAGAGAAGGCTGAGATCAAAGATAATGATAAAAAGAGAAATATTTTTTCTATTGCTTAGATTATAATGAAAATCTGTGCCACTAAGTCAGCAGGACTTTGATGCCTGTCATCTTTTCTGCCTGGGCTCCCCCCCCCCCCANCTGCCTGGGCCCCCCCCCCCCCAAGCAGAATTATTTTACAAGTTGACACAATAAAGAATGAGCAAGCAAAATAGCAGGTTGGAACACAGGCAGCACAGAGCAGGGCTATAAATTTATAGTAGCTGCCTCCAAATTTTATCTGGAGTGGCCCGGATGTAAATTCCATAAAACAAAGATCCCTGGAGGGTTTTTTTTTCCTAAGAACTTCCTATTTGCCAGAGCAACAGCTGCTATGATCTGTCTTATGCCTTCACTAAAAATATAGACAGAACAACCTTGACTTTAAGGACCTTATGTGCCTGTGTGTGTTCTTGTGTTTGTTCATGTGTATTAAATCACACAGATAGAAAGGATAGAAGATAAAAGACCGGCCTTCTGCAAGCTATCAGATGAATGACTACTTTCTGATTTGATTTTCTCTCTGGGTTTCTGACCCGATGCCTTCCACATGCCAAAGATAGGCAATTGACAGCTCTGGATCTTTGAAGTGATTACTTCCAGAAGTCCTTTCCAGCATGGCCTGGGGTATGGGAATTTTAGTCCAAAGCATTTAGAAGCCACAAGGTATCTAGTCATGTCTGACCACGTTAACCAGTTACTGCCTTAAAACAAAATGTGAAGCAGCATCTTTTGGTGGTAGTGGAGTTTCCAGTGGTTTCTGTCTCAAAGTAACCACATCAATAGATGTAAAGAACTGAAGAAGTTGGAAGAGAAATGAAATGTTTTCCAGGAAAAAAAGAAGAAAACTCAACTGTTTTTTAAAAAGCATCTTTGGGACAACCATGACTTGGATGATTGAGAATCTCCATACATGTAACCATATCAGTACCATTTCTGAATACAGCAAGGTAAACAGCCTTAAGTAGTAAAACTGCAACATTTTCAATGCACTCCAGGATCTCTAATGATACAATAGAATAGAATAAAAACTTTATTTTCATTTTAAAAGTACACTATTCAGCATACATTAAAATGATATTTTGTTGCATCCAGCCCTCAAAAGATAACCATTATGCATATGCCCACACACATACACATATAGGACACAGAGAAACATAACAGTCTAGTTTGAATGAATACATATACATGGCGAAAAAAAGAACCTGCAAGTTTACCAGATTGATGACATAGGGAACAAAGCTGTTACAGAATCTGATAGTCCTGCTATAGGTACTTTGAAACTTTTTTCCAGAGGGGAGCAACAGAAACAGACCGTGAAGTGAGTGTGTGTCTTAACAATGCTCTGAGTACTAAGCACTTAATGCTTATAAACAGTATTCACATTGTTGGAGATAATGCTTCTTAGCTGTCCTTTCCAGTTACCACTCTGTATATGGACTTTCTATCTGAGGCACTGCTGCCACCAAACCAAACAGTGATGCAGTTTGTTAAAATAATCTCAACTGTGCCTCTGTGAAAATGTGGCCAGGACAAAAGGAGAAAGATGTGCTCTCCTCATCTGATGCAGGAAATGCAAGCATTGGTTTGCACACTTCACTGAAGATAACTTACAAAAAGACCAAGTCAGATTGTTAGTTATCTGCACCCCCCAAATACTGAATAATATGATCACCTCCACAGCTGCAGCCTTGATACAAGTTAAATATAAATTCAATAGTTGCAGAGGAACAAATGTCCTTTTTGGTGAAACAAGGACATTATGGCAAAAAAAAACCCCAAACTTATAAGCAGGAGATGTATTCTGACCATGCACTAAAAACATATACCTTAAATACAGAATTCTCTTCTAGATAATTAAACAAAACTCAGGGCCTTTCAAATGTCATAAGTTTCTGTTACTTTGGTTAAAGGAAGAAGTGACATGGCAGTGGCTTTTGAGTGATGGAAAACCCTATGTAGATTTTTTTTTCTTTCCTTCATATGCTGTAGTCAGGGTAATGAGCTACTTTTGTCCTGTACAGCTTCTCAAAGGTTTATGCAGAGTTCAACTTCTGCTTTTCAAACCTGAGGATTATTTTTCTGATACTTCCTCAGGAAGTAAAAGTGCAGACAGAGGTGCCATTTGTTTTCATTCTGTTCAACACAACCCTTTTATTAGGGCTAAGCCTATCTTTTACTTCCTCGACTACAGTTTCCACAACTCCTTAAGATGATGGAAACATAGTCTTCTAAAAGGCAGCGGGCTGAGTGAGTTGGATTGTCAAGTCACATGGATTCTTTTCATATTTGCCATGTCTCTTTTATAGTCTCTGTATTAAGCACCTGCACATACCCTGGTTGCTGCTTGGGGCTGATGAAAAGGTTCTATTTGAATTGTATCACAGGTTCTTTTTCATGGTTAAGATATCAAAAAGTGGTATTTTATTTTCAGTATACAGGGCATAGCTCTGCTGCTTTGCTTTCTCCTCTTCCACTAGCATCCACTAGCTGGCAGGAAAACATCCTTCAATTAGTTTTCTGTCTCTGCACAGAGGTGGATTTATAAACTGTACAGATGCAGACAGATAACTCAACAAGGCGTCCATAACAAATTACATTTATTGGTTCATCAGGTATCCTCATAACTCACGTTTGTGACAAAGTTCTTCTTTAATCCTTTGTATATCTGCCTTGCAGTAAAAGATGGTTGTCTCCTAACCCATCTTGTAGTGATACAAAAAAGCTGTCATGAGCTAGAGAGTTCAGGCAAAGAATAAGGAAAACTCCTCCAACCCATCGAGGGTCAAACTTGTGACCAATCAGGATTACAGATGTGGCCACATGACATGAACTACATTTCCCAGGATACCTTTAACTACATTATCATGATACATTCCCTTAAGGGGACAGTTCATAATTCCTAAGTAACTATCCAATTCCCATAGACTGGCTGGGACAGTACAGTCAGTGTTCTTAACACAGGTAGGGCTTGAAGGAATAGGAAAGCTTTGATAGACAATTAGAGACTCTGAAGGCTGCAAAGTCTGAAATTCAGAGCCAACCAGCCTTCCCACCACTCAGGTTCAGACGGAATCTGCATCCATGAATGAGGCATGGCTCTTGGTAACATATAGAGGCAAAATACACTGAGGCAAAAGATACAGAGAATCTGCTATTTGAGATACAGATTTTGGAGTTCTTTTAAAATGAAGGATACAAGCTCAGCAGAAATCTGTAGATTGAGTTTGGAGAAAAATAGAATTTACCACCGCCACAGCGGCTTCTGATTCTCTCTTATACATGTTCAACTGAAGGAAGTAACAGAGGTTTTGCTTTAAAAAAAACCCTGTTGCTTTAGTAGAAGTAGGTAAACAGACTAACCAGGAAACTGTTAGTTTTTTTCCCCCATTTCCTGTTCTAGTATTTATTTGCCTGCATAGGTTCAGGAACTTTGTGTAATCAACTTTTTATTCAGTTCTCAAGCTGTGCTTAGCTATAATATTGTCTTTTAACTACTGTTGTAATTTGTAATATATTTTTGAATCCTTTCATAGTTTTTGCTAACTAACTATGCTAGTTAGATTAGAGAGGTCCATTGCTGTAGTAGCCATTTCTATTGCCCAGGATTTGCATATTTGCTTTGCATAATCTTTACACACACACACAAATACACACACACACACACACATATATAAATATATATATGTGCTGTTCAAAAAAACATATATATATATATATATATATGTGTGTGTGTGTGTGTGTGTGTGTGCTGTTCAGCTTCCGTCGGGTATTATCCCACGTCATTGTAGTGCTGTTAAAGTTGTAGCAACGTTTCAGCAGAATCTCATCTGCCATCATCGCCATGCATCAGGCTTCTGTATGGATGTGGGTCTCACAGCTTCTGGTTTCAAATTCGAGGCTGGTCTATTCTGATTGGCTAGGAGTCTAGGTCTGTGTTCACTGGACTTGGAGATTGATTGATTGGTGTTTCTGGTTTCTTCTGTCTGTTTTGTGGCTTTGATTGGCTGGCAACACTCTGTTCCTCTGTTGGAGTCTTTCAGTGCAGCTTGGCTTCGTGTGAAAGGACGGCTGCTATCCATTAGGAAGCTAGGTTTCACCTGGGTGCCTGGTGGGGGGGTGTTTGAGTTGGAGGCATCAGAGGAGTCTGTTTGTGCTCAGGTGTTGTCTGTTTTGTGGTGTGGAGATCTTTCTATTTGAGAGTTCAGGCTTCCAAATGATTGACAGTCTGCTGGAATCATCTCTTCTATTCATGCTTTCAGGTCTTTTTTCAATCTCTATGGCTTCTCTGATGATTCTGTGGTTGGGGTTTTCTATAGTGGCTAGGGTTTTTGTCCGTTTTAATGCTTTACATCCGAGCTGCATCTGCTTTCATCCTTCTATGTCCGTGCTACTAACGCTGTGTGGACGTTCCGCGTACCTTTCACTTCCTCCCTCTTTCCGTTTTCCGCTGGAGCGGATGTGAGTTGCGCGGATGCCCAGAGGATGCCGAGAGGATACAGCGGACGTGTAACGGATGACAACGGACGTAGAACGTTTGTTTGCCCGTATGTGTTGCGGATGTAGATCGTATGCGGCGGAAAGTTCATCCGCTCAAAAAGTTTTGTGCAGCTCAAAACTTTTTGAGCGGATGAAATAGCAGTAGATGGATGTTTGAGATAGAGCATATGAAAGACGTACGCAGTGAGTACACAACAATGCATCGCATTTTCCAACGGATGGCAAGCGTTTTTCTCTGTTTTACATCCTCTTTCCATCCATTGGTGCAGTGTGACATGGGCTTTAGAACAGTGGCCCTGGCTTTCTTTCCAGCTTGGTAGTCCTTCCAAGGCAGGGGTAGAAGGGATAGTTGTGTGCAATTGGCAGATGCATGTGTGAGTGCACGCAGCTCCATTTGCACTTGCACAAACGGAGCTTCATGCATGAGCTCACATGCCTACCACTCACGGAAGGGGAGCTTCATGTGCGAGCATGAGTGCTTGCCATTGCGCAAGTAAGCCCATGTTGTGCAACACCTTGCCTGCCACTCACACAGCCTGGTTCTGAACAAGCTGCAGCAGCCAGGGGGGGGGGGGAGAGGATGGTTTTATTAGAGCAGCCACCACTCATGCAAAATGGAGCTGTGCACACACTCACCTGTTTGTCACCTGGCCCTGGGGTTGGGATCCCAGTGTTAAATGGTGGCAATGTCATGAGGACATGACAGAAAAAAAGCATAGAATAGAATAGAATTGTGTGTGTGGACACACAAGGAATTTGTCTTGGTGTAAATACTTTCAGTATACATGAAAGAAAAGATACATTTGTCAAGAGTCAAGAATCATAAGGTACAACATTAATAATCATTATAGGGTACAATAAGCAATCAAATTATACTAAGAAACAGTCAATATAGATCATAAGGATATAAGCAACAAACTTACAGTCATACAGTCACAAGTGGGAGAGGATGGGTGATAAGTAGTGATGAGAAGATTAATAATAATAGTAGTACAGACTTTGTAAATAGCTGGACAGTGTTGAGGGAAATATTTGTTTCGCAGAGTGATGGCTTTATGGGGAAAAAACTGTTCTTGTGTCTAGTTGTTATCGTGTGCAATGCTGTATAGCGTCATTTGAGGGAAGGAGTTGAAATAGGTTTATGTCAGGGATTGGAGGGGTCTGTAAATATTTTCACAGCCCTCTTTTTGACTCGTGCAGTATACAGGTCCTAGATTGAAGGCAAGTTGGTAGTAATTGTTTCTTCTGCAGTCCTAATTATCCTCTGAAGTCTGTGTCTGTCCTGTTGGATTGTAGAATCAAACCAGACAGTTATTGAGGTGCAGATGCTGAGCATATTGGTGCTACCATATAATGCAAGTGAAGAAAAAGCATTATGGACTTTTGCTGATCAGGACTGAACAATGACCCATTAAGGATTTATTTATAAATAAGCAATAGAATATTAAAATTGTAATAAGGGTAGAAGTCCTTTCTTTATACATTTCTTTTATTTTTCTTTATTAATTTTTCTATTTTTTAATTTTTGGAACATTTTAGGTTTTTATATTTCCTATTTTTTTAATTATAATTGTTAAAAACATGACTATTAAAAACAGAAAGGAAATCTGGCAGCTTTTCCTGTTGCAGATAAAATTGTTACTATATTCAGAGAGCCTTGAATTCCTCCCCCCCACCACCCCACCACCAATGTCTACCTGAAATGTTTCTCACAGTTGCTACCCTTAGAAACAAAGTGGGGGAGAGTTCTCCAATTTGATATTGCCTCAAAGGATCTTGTGGCTTTGAGCTGGAAATGAAAACTCTCAGGTGAAAAGCCAATTTATCGAAGTTAGAGAGAGTATGCAAGATATAAGTTGGTACTGAAGTGCACAGATTTGCTGTAAACTTTAAGTCTTCCTTCATTGTATGTAAATCAGAGTCAAAAACAAACTGTGAGCTATTTTTAGTTCAGCCAGTCTTTTTCTCAAAAAACATATGTCTCATAAACTCTTTCCCCTTCCTTTTGACATCACCGGAGTAATATAGCCAGAACTAGGATGTCTATGGAGATTCTCAGTCATCCAGGTCATGGTTGTCCCAAAGGTTTTTTTTTTCAAGAGACAACTGGACTTTCTGGTTTTTCTTTGAAGGCATTTCACTTCTCACCCAAGACTCTTCTTCAGCTCTGAATGGATGGTGGACTCCTGTGGAGTCGTCCTAGTGTCCCATGGCTATATACCCCTATTTGATTCCCCTTAATCCTGAGAGAATAACCTTGAGAGATAGGAAGAGGAGCCACAGCCTAGACAAAGATATCTCAGTCCGAGAAGAAATGGGGACAGAGAAGGAGTCACAGAAGGAATCTCCCTTCTTCCCTGAAAAGTAAAGGGGGAGTAGGCTTTCAGACTTGAAATTTTTGTTATTATAACCTTACTATACAATAAAGGTAATGTCAGTAGTTGTGGTTTTAGTTTCTTTCTGGCCTAGCTCAAAGGGCTAATTCTCAGCTGAAAATATTGGTACATGGGCTTCATAATATTGTATATTTTGCCTACCATTTCCCAATATTAAAAATACCAGTACTGTTACTTTGAATAATAAGTTGTCCTTATACATGCAAAACCATTGTTTCTCCATATTCAGATAGTTCATTTATATTCATTCAACAAGGAATTTAAAATTATTTCATTTCCCCTGTGAATCCTCAGCTTCCTTGTATTTGTTTCAGATTCTGCTACTGGTCTGATAACTTTTATAATATTGGTTCTTGTAATATATTCTTAATAACACGCCAAAACCTGGGCAAGCAAAGGAAAAGCTATGTACCTATGTGCAATTCTGTCTGGTGACCCCAATAAAAATATTCATTTATCCATTATATGCCTATGAGATTGTCCTGAAGGGCTTTCCTTGTTATTGTCCTTCAAGTCAATCTTAGCTCCTGATAACTAAATGGATGGTGCATACAATTTTTTTATTGGCAACATTTAAAAAGTGGTTTGCCAGCATCTTTTCAAGCAAACAGAAGAGGACTGGACCAAAGCCCATCTTTTGTATCTAAAGCCCATGTCACACCGAACCAACGGATGCAAAGAGGATGTAAAATGGACAAAAAACCTTGCCATC
>BHFT01000746.1:0-36626 GCA_004320025.1 Laticauda laticaudata | reverse complement strand
CCTGAAAATAAAAAGATCCAGCTTTCAAGCAGTTGTCCGTATCCTTGCGCCGGAGCTCTCCCAGCAGGAAAATTCCAACCCTTGAAGAAAGGCACTTTGACAGCCTTTCTACAAGTCCCATGAAAGATAAACAGAAAGCCATTTTAAAGAAGAAACATAAAAACAATGATCAATGCAGATCAAAAGAGAAATGTTAATTTTTAATCGTGGCATTATATTATGTAACTTACATCATATCTGTGTTAGAGTGCACAAACAAAGTCTGCACAATGTTATAATAAAAATTGATTGTTTAAGTAGAACTAATAAGAATTTGTGTTTTAGGGCATATTTCTTTTCTCAAATTATAATAGAAGCAGAATTTTTATTTAATATTATGCCAGCAAGTGAAAGTTCACTCGAAGTCAGCATAACATTAGAATAAACCAGCCTAATACTTTCTTGCTGTATATTTCATACCGTATATACTCGCATATAAGCCGACTAAAACTCAATTTTTTTTTTATCAAATTAGGGGGTTGGCTTATACGCGCATAAATCACACAAACGAACTGACATGATGCCACTTCTCAGATCACACAATATCATCGACATTACCATTCAGTCATACATACAGCCATAAAAATTGAGACTGCATTAAATAAAGTTAATTCCGACAAACTACAACTCAATTTCAATATTAATTTTAACTGTACCTCAAATAAAATGCAACATAATTATGTCTAATTAAGCACATTTTTTTTACTCTGGGCACCTCCATTTTGCTTTTTCTATCACTCGATCATAACACGCCGTGATTGTTTAGTCATTCACGTGACCGCTTGCGTGATTGCGATCGTCACGTACAACATCAGAGTCTTTACATACCGGATAATTAACTTAATATTGTTTCCTACACAAATGCTTTGATAATGAACCTTCATCAGTGCATTGCATATTGATACTCTTTTGTTATTAGCCCAAACAACACACCATGGTATTTGGGGGTCAGTTTATATGCAAATTTTTGCAAAATTCCTCATTTTGGGGCAGTTTTTTAAGGGTCGGCTTATACGTGAGATCAGCTTTTATGCGAGTATATACGGTAATCACCAGCAGAATCTTGCCAGTGAGATTCTTAAATTCAGTAAGGTAGGTAAGAGTAAGGGTATTTGGAAAGAGATGGATTTTATCTGAAATATTCTCTCTTGGATTGCAGTTTTCACTGAGGGGCTGTTTGTAAAGTGGTATAATGGTGTTTTTGTGTAGCTGAAACATATGTATAATTGGTTAATGATCAATTAAACTCCAAATGTATGTCCCTTTGGATTAATGTGAAAATGTTCTATTACTCTTTCATATGTCCCAGGTTCATGCTTAATTTGTAAATACCTCTGTTCCAGAGAGGAAATGGAAAGGATGACTGACTTCCCCTTTCTCCCTTTTCTGTTGTTGTTCTTTTGTCCAGTGTTTTTTTTTATTGATCTTTGTTTTTTAAATGTTTTAACAACTGTAAAGCACTCAGAGTTTCTGGAGATCAGGCAGCATATAAATTTAATAAATTATTATTACTTCTGAGAGCCAGTTTTGTCTAGTGGTTAAGGCACCAAGCTAGAAAACAGGAGACTGAGTTCTAGTTTTGCTTTTGACATGAAAGCCAGTTGGGTGATTTTAGGCCGGTCATTTTCTCTCAACCCATGGTATCAAGCATGAGTAACATGCTGGTTGATCAATTCCTATCACAATGAATGGAACACTATTCGGTTGAATAAAAAAAGAAAGGCAGATCTTTTCCTGCATTGGCAGGCAAAATGCTAGGGGAAAAAAATATTACCACTACTATTATTATTGCTTGTTGTCCAGTCAGCCAGATGTTCACACTGGGTTTGGAGTTTTATCTACTTATCAAGGTCTTCCCAAGAACCTGGGATAAGCAGATGTGGATGTTTGATGGTGTTTAAACATATCATCTCAGGATGTAAGCTGTTCTGCCTTTTTCAATTGACCGATGGTGATTTTGTCAATGCCAGTATTATTATTATTATTGGTTCATCACATAGTCAGATGTTTAAATTTGATTTGACATTTTTATCAGTTTAAACCTATCGTCACAGGATGTAAGCTGTTCTAAGTAAAGCTGCCTTTTACAATTGACAGATGGTGATATTATTGTTATTTGTGACATATGTAACAAGCTTTTTGATCCATCTTCCTGAGTCTATCCAAAGTCTACTACACCAGTGGTGGGATTCAAAATGTTACCACTGGTTCAGTGGGCGTGGCTTGGTGGCGTGCTTTTCATGCATGCACACACTTTGCGTGCGCGTACATGCCAAATACACACTTTGCGCAGACACAAAGGCATTTGTGCAGGTGCAGAGGCATTCTAACTCACCTCCTGCAAGCCTGCACTGTTCCCGCTTCAGCAGCTGCTGCACAACACTCTTTTATGCCACACAAAGCAGCTGCGCTTCAAAAGCAGAGGATAAAGATGAGTATGGGAGCCCAGGCTGGCGGGTGGGCCCAACAGCAGAGCAGCAGAGATAATCAGTTCTGTCTCTGCTGCTCATCACCACTACTGGCTCAGCAGAACCGGGCTGAACCAGTAGAATACCATCATTATACCATACTACAAAAGATGGTGCATTCAGATTATAAGACAAAGTTCCTTAGTATATAAATATATCTAAAGCAGGGGTGAGATTCAGTTTTTTTAACAACTGGTTCTGTGGGCATGGCTTAGTTGGTGGGTGTAGCTTGGTAGTAATGTGACTGAGCGGGAATGGCCAACTCAACATAACTCATGTCAAGGGACGCTTCTCCTCGCTTGGCCTCTCATGACAGTGGGGATGCTGCAAAGGTCATAAATGTGAAAAATGGTCATAAGTCACTTTTTTCAGTGACATTGTAACTTTGAATGGTCACTAAATGAGCTGTTGTAAGTCAAGGATTACCTGTACAAAAATACAAAAAGCTTCTTTGCTTGCAAAAAGCTGCCCTAAATACCAATCATTAGATTAAAAATACCTGCAAGCCAGAGTTACAAATCAGGCAGAGTACCAGAGCACCTTGAGGAATTAAAATAGTTAAAATGCAGTGATAACTATCAAGCAGCCAACTCTTGCTCATAAAGTGAAACCCTTTAACAGAGAGGTCATTTAAGCTCTCCAGAAAAAGTACACCCAGGAGAAGCAATCCTTACATCCATTTGCACCACTTAAAGATACCAGTTGGTCTCACTCACCCCACAAGCTACTCCAAGGAAATCATCCAGATTTAAGGAAAGGTCACATGTCTCCCAGAAAGGCAGTAAAAAAATAAGTGCCAAGCTTGCATCCTGCCTCTTGGAAGTAAGGACAAAAAGGACAGTGCCAGATAGTACTAAAGCAGTGAAGGAAGACCCCCTCCCTTGATAGAAGAAGAAACCATGAGGCAGGAAAAAATTCAAACGCAATACAAATAATTAAATCACAATAGTAGCTGTTACTTATTCAGCTGTTGAAGCTGAATTGGGAAAATTATCCCCATCAATAAAAACAGGATTAAACATCACCAAGAACAGAATTAACCTTCACCAAAAACCAGTTTTAGATCAAAACTCAGAAAGGGTATGTAAACTCACATTTGATGTCAGTTTTTCTTGCTGAATGTCACTCATCTTGGTTCCCTGTCACTAAAACCTTTGCTTCATTATTTAATTATTTCTTCAAAGTGCTGATTGTCCAAAGAAGTATTTCCTCCCAACAGCAGTGTAAAAAATCTTAAAACAATCCTTCCCCTTGAAGAAAGTCAAGCCCCAGAAGCTCCGGAGACAGGAAGTCTAGGTGTACTGGCAAAGATGTAATAAGGGTGGAAAAAAATAAAAGGAGATTGCTTCTAACTACCTGTTCTCCGAACTGCTTAGAAAATGAACAAGGGATTCTATAGAATCAGACAGAACCAGTAGAATCCCACCCCGATCTAAAGCAAAGTCAATTGCTGGAAACTCAAACCAAATGACTAGGTTTTAGTCAGCAAATGTAATGGCTCTCAAATATTCAGACAATTAGTATTGTATTTCATGCCATGAAATAGCAAGAAGAGAATGCAGCACATTCAGATATTCAGAATTTGGGGTTTACATAGTTTCAATTTTCTTTAGATCACATTTCATTTCTTCAGCTGAGGCATATCCTAATATCTCAATCTTCTGCAGCTCAAAGTTTATTTACTTTTGTTTCATTTTCAGTCTTCTTTCATTAAACCTTAAAAACTGTCATTAGTCTGTCAAAAAAGGCTTTCAACAATTGCTTCATAGATGATATTAACCATATACCACACAATAACAGAAAATCCCACAGGATTGTCCAATAACTTTTTGTAAGGGAGCTCTCAAATTCCAAATGGAACATTGTAGAGCCTAGAAACATGATGTGTTTTTTAGATTGTCAAATAGCGGGATCCTGATACAATTTTACTTTCAAAAATATTTTGTGACATCTTTGTTAGCAAAAAGACATGCATCTTGCACAATTCGCATGAAAAAATGGTGATTATTACTGGTAAAGGATGGTTTTTCAATATCAAAGCCTTGTTTGCTACCATCAGATCAATACCAAAAAAGATATCCTTACTTTCTTCCTTTCACTCAATAACTTGGATATCCAATGTGCACCTTCGTGTACAGCTTCCACTGAAGCACATATATATTAGATATCTCAGTACTGTGCTGTAGGCACATTGACTTTATCCATTGCAACTTTCTAAGAATGTTAGTTAATTATCCAAACATATTAAGCAAGAAGCTGTCCTGTTCACAAGTTCTTTCAGCCCACATTGAGAATATGCAACAGTATTTGTAACAAGATTCACATGCTCCTCAGCAGGGGTGGGCTGCTGGGGGTTCTCTGAGGCTGGGGAGAACCCCTAGCAAAGATTCTGTGCAGTTCAGAGAACTCCCCAATTCCACTCCTGGCTGGCCCCACCCCACCCACTCTGCCCCGCCCAGGAGTCCCCATAAAGTTTGTTTTGGATGCAGGTAAGAGCAGGTCATGCACAGAGGCTCAGGAAGGGTGAAAAATGGGCCTCCCAAAAGTTCAGGGAGGCTGGAAATGGGCCGGTTTCCAGCTTCCAGAGAGCCTTCAGACCTGGGAAGGCCATTTTCACCCTTCCGGAAGCTTGAGGAAAATGTCCCCCCCCCCATTGTGGTGCAGGAGACCAACTTGGCCATGCCCACCATGGCCACACCCACCCAGCAACTGGTCTAAATTTTTTGAAGCCCACCCCTGCTCCACAGTCTCTTAAATAACATATACAAATATTAACCACATTTTTGCATTATGGAAATTGTGTTGCAAACTAACCCAAATATGCAAGTGGGTATGGTGACCATAAGGAAATTGCTTGCAAATACATAAAGTTTATTACAAATACAGTAAAACACTATGCCCTTCCATCATTTATCATTATTTCTATTAGTTGCTTCTCATTATTGCTCACAGATATTTTTTTCTCCAGAATCCACAAAATATATCTTTTACTGTGATGACCCAGGGCGTGGCATAAAAACAACAAAGTCACCAAAGTAGATAAATTCCCTTTAATGCCTCCAACTTGGCCCCCAATGTCCAATTATCCTTGGCGGGAGATCACACTCTTCCAAAAACAGTCTACAAAGGGAAGAAATGCAGTCCAAACCCAAAATACAGATAAAGTAGAAATAAAAAAACCAACACAAACCATGCTGAAGTAATTAATATGACAGACCAAGATAATAACTTGCAGACTTTCAAAAGATAACGAGGCACACACAGTTGGGAGGATGCCAAAACCCATATAACCTCGACAAAGATAATGCACGCTTTGCTTCCAGCAACTTAGCCATGCACAGTTTGCCCTTTTAAACAGTCTTCCCAACTGCAGCCCATGAAGGGGATCAGGGCCCTTTCCTCCCCCATCAACCATGTTGCTCCCTTATCTTCCCTACATGCCCTAGGGTGAAGAGGGGGTGGGCCTGGGTCATCCTCTGAATGCCCAGCTGGCCTGTGCCCTTCCCCAGTTTCCTCCACAACCACTGAAGCCACACTCCCACTCCCTGTCAGCTGCTCAATCTCCCCCTCAGAATCAGACTCCAACTGGGCCATGACATTTATCATTGTCCTACTATCCTTTACATACTTGCACATTTAATTTGGTTGTATCTGGTCCTGCCTATGAGATACATTCCTGATTTTCTTGTAATAGACAAAAATAATGTTCAGTTTTGTCATAGTATGAACAGATAGCAATAGAGACTTATATACTGCTTCACAATGCTTTACAGCCCTCTCTAACCTGTTTACAGAGTCAGCATATTACCCCCAACAATCTGGCTCCTTATTTTTCTGACCTCAGAAGGATGAAAGGCTGAGTCAACCTTGAGCCTGGTGAGATTTGAACTGCCAAATTGCAGTCAGCCAGCAGTCAGCAGAAGTAATCTGCAGTACTGCATTCTAACCACCGTGCCACCTCAGCTCCAAGCTATGTAGAAGTACACAGCAAAAACACATGAACATCTGGCTTGTCATGCAATGTATTTCAATCTGTTTCAAACTTTGTACATTAAAATGATTTAATTAATTTCCTGCATGCATTAACATATGCATCTATAAATTCATTGGGTGTTTGAATTTAAAGACCAAATTTGAACCATTCCATAACAGCTTTTCTTTATGGTGAAATATTTATCCAAATTAACTTTAGCTACTTAAAAGATACTCTTTTCTCCTAGTAATTTTTTTTAAATCCACTGCACTGGAACTCTCTGCACAACACTTTCTTCCTTGTCCAGCTGGATATCAACTCATAGTTATACATACACAGTTTGTATATAGGTCAGCTGCATTTGTATTCAGAGTTGGGATGCAACAAAAGAAAGTCTTACAAAAAGAGTCTTGGGACCATCATCCTTTATTGTCTTTTGTTGTGTTTTATCATCTATTTCAGTGGTGGCTAACCTTTTTGGGCTCCCGTGCCCAAAATTGTGTGCGTGCTCATGCTCGTGTGCTCGCCTGCCAGCATCCAGAAGACAATGTGTGCGTGCCCCCCACACCCTTTGTGCACATGCATGCAATTCTCCCCTTACCTGCACTGTGCCTCACAGCTGATTTTCGGCCTGTTTGAGGCCTTTTTCAGCCTCCCAGAGCCTTGAGGAAGGCCTCTGCAGGCTTTGCAGGCTGAAAAATGGGCCCATTTCCTCACTTCTGGTATTTCCGGAAATACAGGAGGTGATGAAACAGGCCTACTTTTTGGCCTGCAAAGCCTGCAGAGGCCATCCTCAAGCCTCTGGGAGGCCGAAAATGGCCTCAAACAGGCTGAAAAGCAACTATGAGGCACGTGCATGTGCAATGAGGTAAGTTTGCCTGCAGCTCTCATGCCAGCACAAATGGCTCTGCATGCCACTTGTGGCACACGTGCCATAGGTTCACTATCACAGATATACTTAATGAAGATTTCAGAGGAAATTGTGTTTAAGAGAGTAAGACAGTTTTAAACATATCAGTTCCATAGTTTCCTCTTTTGTTTCCTTTCTGCTCCTCTCTTAATTCTTTTCCATTCCAATCTGACGGTAAAACCTTCTTTAGTTTCTGCCACTACACTAAGTGAATATACAGTTCAGTGGGAGAATGAAGTGGTCTGTAATATGAATAGTGGCCATTTCTCTCGGTGGCTCCTCAGGCTGCAGAACATGCATTAATCAGTCCTGAGATAATACATTCACTAGAGCTGCAAAATCATCAGTCCAGGAGAAAAGAAGGCCCAAAGTAAAGAATCATGAAACTAGAAAGGTGGGAACCTTCCCCCTGGATTTGGGAAGGACAAAAAAAATATGGTTAGTGCACATTTTAGT
The DNA here is from genome assembly GCA_004320025.1 of Laticauda laticaudata. Taxonomy (NCBI): domain Eukaryota; kingdom Metazoa; phylum Chordata; class Lepidosauria; order Squamata; family Elapidae; genus Laticauda; species Laticauda laticaudata. Next base: position 28,780 of record BHFT01000746.1, on the reverse strand, counting down.
AGGATTTCATCTTCATAGTATAGGTTTATCCTCTATGTATTCCAGATTTTTACAGCTTGTTTTCTACCTTCACTTCACAAGGTCTCCAATAGTGGTGGGATTATTATTTTTTTACTACCGGTTCTGTGGGCATGGCTTGGTGGGCATGGTGTAGCTTGGTGAACATGGCTTGGTGGGTGTGGCAGGGGAAGGATACTATAAAACCTCCATTCCCTCCCCACCCCACTAACCTGCTATCCAGCTCTGTTCTCCTGTGAAGGGCAACAAAAGAAATCCCAGCCAATCAGCTGGGACTTGGGAGACAGAAAATAGATGGAGCAGGGCCAGTCAGAGGTGGTATGTGCCGGTTCTCTGAACAACTCACAATTTCCACTACTGGTTCTCTGAACTACTCAAAATTTCCGCTACAGGTTCTCCAGAACTGGTCAGAACCTGCTGAATACCACCTCTGGTCTTCAAGATTATTTGGCTAAACTTTCTTGGATCTACACCTTGGTAATAATAACATTGGGCTTTAGTAGCTTTTAGCTTCTGTAGAAACCCATTGCATTTTTTTTGTACTGATTTTCCTTGTGATTTCATTGTGCAAGTATAAAAATTATTTCTGTTTGAATGTGGTTAAACTTAGATATTGTGGCTATCTTATCAGTGCCACTCAGCTATAGAAAAAATAGTCGAGCAAGTTGTAGGCAAGCTTCCTCTATATTTAAATTACAGTTAAGACAGGAAAGTTAATATTTCAAGATTTTCCAGTTGTCTTACCAAACACTGTTGTGTCATTGGATATCATGCAGTGGACCAATTAGGTTCTATGTTGGCATGCTATGCATGACAGGGTGAGCTCCCATTACTTATTCCTGCCCACCTATCAATTTGAAAGCATGCAAATGCAAGTAGATAAATAGGTACCATTTCAATGCACAGTTTACGGCATTCTGTGTGCCTCGGCATTTGGTCATGCTGGCCACATGACCATGGAAATTAGAAATAACTGGAAAGGGGAAACTTTTACTTTATCTTTAAGATAGATAAAATGTATGGCTCAGAGACAATATCATAGAAGCTGTAATATATATATATCTACAATTAGTCCACAACTTATGACCACATCTGAGCCCAACATTTCTGTGCTAAGTAAGATAGTTCTTAAATGAGTTTTGCCCCATTTTACAATCCATGATTAGGGTTGTTTAAAGATTTGGATTCATTTTAGAAGAGGAGCTTTAGAAACTGTTGTCAGGATCATGCTGCTGCAGTGAAAAAAGACCTGGCTGTTTTAATATACCACAGATAGATATTATGTTGCTTTTCTCTAAACCATCTTTTCCAGATCATTCTGAAACCTTGCACAGTCGTATTATTATAAGTAGAATAGGGAAAAAAAACTATTGATTTCAGTCTTGCATAGAGCTGTTCCCATGAGGTTTAGCACTGTAGAAAGAAAGGTTCAAGATGGAAACATTTGTTCATTACATTTTACATAATAAGGATATACAAACTGTAAACCAATAATTGATGAATACATGGAAATTGTATTTTATGCTCTTAATTCTGAGGATATATCAACTTATCCCAGGCCTTTAGTTGTGGATATGAGCATAGCATGATCTCAGAACTTTCACTAGGTTAGCCTGGTGTAGGGACTTAAACTGGCCTGATAGGCATTCTATATATATCCATATGATGGAATGTCGGCAGCATGTCTATCAGCACTTGGGAAGATATTTCCTCAAAGTAACAGAAATGATTTGTTAAAATGAACATGTGTGTCTGTGCTGCCTAAATTGCTCCTAAGAAACAAGCCACAGTTTAGACCAGGGGTCGTCAACCTTTTGGACCTCAGAACTCATAATTTTAAATTTCACGGACCACTAATATGAAATTGGACTGACGGTGGCTTGCTGACATTGGTGGGAAAGTCAGTCCCATATTCCAGAACTGCAGTAGTCACAGGACTGGCCCTTTGGTCATCCCAGAGCTGCTCCTGTGACTACTGCAGCTCTGGAATATGGGACTGACTTTCCCACCAATGTGGGAAAGCCACCCCAGGGTGGATTTTCCTCCCCGCCATTCATCTTACCTTCTACCGTGTTTCTTGGAAAATAAGGCAGGGCCTTATTTTCTTTTGACACCCCTCCCCCAAAGAGACTAGGCCTTCTTTTCAAGGGGTGTCCTACTTTTTCCCCCCTCACGCCTCGCCTGACCTCCAGGCTGCTTCTTTTGCAGCCAAAAAGAGCAAGCAATGCACCTTGCCTGGCTCCCTGTCAGCCAAACACTGAAGCTCCACCACTGCCATGGGAGGGGGGAGAGGGGAGGGAAGAGAGAGAAAAAGAGAGATCTGATCTAACCTTGGAGGGCTGGCATTGATGTTCTCTCTCTCTCTCTCTCTCTCACACACACACACACACACACGTCCCACACACACTCCCACCCTTCCAAGGCATCCACATTACTTCACTAACCTGCTTTTCAGCTCTGTTCTCATGGGGAGAGGAGAGAGAGAGAGAGAGACAGTATCTTGCGATCCCAAAGAAAGAACGATCGATTGGTAGGAAAATGAGGTGAGGGATTTTCCTTCAGACTTTTTTGGGGATTTTCCCAGGGTCTTGGCTGCTTCTGCTTTTGGCTGCATATGCAAGGAAAGCAGCAGAAGTCTTTCTTTCTCTCCTCTAAACTCTACCAGAAATGAGTCTTTGGGACCCTGGAGTTTAAGAAAAACTTCTGCTGCTTCTGCTGCTTTTCTTGCATGAAGCCAAAAGTCTGTCTCCCTCTCCCCCTGAGAATGGAGCTAGAGACGGTATCCTGTGATCCCAAATAAAGAATGATTGATCGGTAGGAAAATGGGGTGGGGAATTTTCCTGCAGTGTCCCTTGGAAAATCACCAAAAAGTCTGCAGGAAAATTTCCCACCCCATTTTCCTACGGATTGATCATCCTTTATTTGGGATTGCATGATACCATTTCCAGCTCTGTTTCCCAGGAGGAGAGAGAAAGACTTTTGGCTTCATGCAAGGAAAACAGCAGAAGCAGGAGAAGTCTTTCTTTCTCTCTCCCAAACTCTGGCAAAATGGTGCAGCCTCTTGGAGCAGGATGCTTTGCAGGGTCCCAAGGACTCATTTCTGGTGGAGTTTGGGGGAGAGAAAGAAAGCCTTTTGCTGCTTTCCTTGCATATGCAGCCAAAAGCAGAAGAAGAAAGAAGCAGAAAGAAGCAGCCGGTGGCCAGGCAAGGTGCGTGGGATGAGTGAGGCAAGTTCCCCCCCTCTGCCCTTTTCCCCCTCCCCTCACTACCTTGCACTATTTGCAATGCAAGTGACGCAAGCCTTGTGTTCCCATGGGCCATGTGGACGGTGCAGCCTTGTGTTCCTGCGCAGCCTGGATTAATTGCTTTGGGGGGTCCTTTGGGAGTGCTTTGGGGTGACATTTCTCTGTGGACTACCAAAAATTTTTCACAGACCACTGGCAACCACTAGTTTAGACCTATCCAGAAAAAGTGCTACATAGTGTTGGAAGAAAAATTGGTCCGGTTCTAAACTGGGATAAAGACACTGAAATAAAATGGAGGAAGACTGCAGGAAAGAAGATCTCTGTTTATTTGGTAGCTAGAAACTTCAGTGAGAGCAGCATGTTTCTGGGGTAGCTGAAAAAATGGGGTTGAGCATAAGTGGGTTTTTATATATTCTTTTGGGCTTTTGAGAGAGATGCCTGTTTTTGTGCAAGAATATGTCCTTTAATATTTTAAAGGCTGTTGCCAGATTCCTATGGGGTCATGGCTGGTTCTGCAGGCAAAAGAGGAAATGCAAATCCTAGGTGTTTTCTTTGTCTGAGTTAATCTTGTCAGCTTTGGCTCCTTGCCTATTGTCTTGCTTAGTTTTTAACCTCACTTGCGTGTTTATTGCTTTCAAAGTCCTATGCTCACATTTTGGTGTGGCAGACAGGAGGAGAGGTTTCCAAGCTAGCCTAAAAATGAAGAGGTGGAATCTAGTCAGATGTATCCCATTTCTGCTCCGGTGCCAGTGCTAAATAGATGTTTTCCCCACTGTTGATGACATACTAATGGGGGACCGCAACAAAACTGTAGCAGAAACCCAATAATTATACTTGTAACAACTGGTACTCACAAATTGAAACACCATGAATATCTGCAGGTCCTATATGTAGGATTAGATTTTTAGACAATTATACTGTTTTTTGGTTAGACTTTGTTTTGCGATGATTCCTAATTAACTAAGGAATAGAATAAAATCCATAACATGCAAAGTTTGCCTGATTTTATGTTTTCTATGTACCTGAAACTGGGTTACCCCTTACATCTTAAAATAATTTTTGACTTTTCCCTTAAGTTACCTTTTCTTGTTGGTTTTTCAAATTGCAGAGTTATAAAAGTGATAACTTTAAAAAAAGGGAAAGGGGTGGAAAAGCAAATGATTTAAGGGTTAGAACCAGACTGAGAATTATTTGAAACCAAAGGATTTATTAGTCTTGTTAGTCATGATTCATGTTTTTTATTAATTTAAATGGAATCTAATCATAACTAATAATATATTGTGATATTTGATTGCATTTAGATTTCCTCTTAAGTAGGAAGAGGGTTTGAGCAGAATTCAATCTCAATATATAATACTGTGTAAAATGTCTTGAAATCCTCCTGGAATGGCAGCACAAGAACAAAAAAATATAAATATACATAAAGTGTGGGCTATTACTAGACCAATTCTTTCTGGAGTAGCAGCTAAAATAATCTGAGCAAAACAGAAAGATAATCATGGTTTGCTTGAGTGCAATCAAGTCATATCTACTCTTAGAGATTACATCAATAGATTTCCCGCCCCCCAAGATAATTTATTTATTTGTTAAGCAATTATAAGATAACAGGTATAAGTATAAACATAGTTATGAATACATGAAATGGATACATATAAGAGAAATAAAAAGAAACAATAGGACAGGGACGGTAGGTCACATTGGTGCACTTATGCACGCCCCCTACCGAACCTCTTAGGAAGGTGAGGTCAACAGTACACAGTCTAGGTGAAAGTTTTTGAGGTTTGGGGAAGAAACACCAGAGTCAGAGTATTCCAGACATTGACAATCTGCTGCTGAAGTCGTATTTCTTGCAATCAAATTGGTGCAGTTTACCTTGAGTTTATATCTATTGTGTGCTCTTGTATTGTTATGGCTGAAGCTGAAGTATTTCATTGACAGGTAGGACATTGCAAATGTAATGATTTTATATACTATACTTAGATCGGTCCGAAGGCAGGTAGTTCTAGGTTTTTCTAGAATTTCAAGTTAGTGCATAAGGTATTCTGTCATGAGTAGAGGAGTGGAGAATTCTTCTTGTGAAATATTTCTGGACTTTCTCAACTATTAATATCAGATACATAATGTGGGTTCCAGACTGATAAGCTGTATTCGAGTATTGGTCTAGCAAATGTTTTGTATGCTTTAATTAGTAGTGTATATTACCAGAGAAAAAGCTATGCAGGATAGGTTAAACAACTCTTATATGCCTTTTTGGCTATGTCATTACAGTGGGCTCTAGCACTTAGATCATTAGAGATGAGTACTCCAAGGTCCTTGACAGAGTTTGGACTCATCAACAAGTCTTGACTATTCAGCCTGTATTTTAATTTTCTGATTTTTTTTTTGCCAATATGTAAGGCCCTGTCACACAGCCCAACGATGCAAAACGTTAGTAAAAAGGACAACGGATGAGAAAAGTGGATATGCACAGCGGATGCACAGGCGGATGCACGCGGATGAAGCGGATGCACAGCGGACGCCTAGCGGATGCCTGCATTAATGTGCATGCGGGGAGGATGCATTGTGTGTAAGCCCCGCGGATATAAAGGGAAGAGTTCGGAGCAGGTCACCATTCAGAGAAAGACCTGCCTAGCCTGGACGGATTGACTGCTTGCCTGCCCTGCCTGCCATGCCTGCCTGCAAGCCTGCTGCAAGCCTTGCTGCCAGCCCTCCCCTGCCAGCTTTGCTGTCTGCCTTGCTTGCCAAGCCTTGCTGCCAGCCTGCCTTCCAGCCTCCCGCCAAGCCAGTCTGCCTGCCAGCTTGGTGCCTGCTTGGTGCCTGCCTGCCAGCCAGCCTTCCTGCCAGCCTTGGTGCCTGGCCTTTCCTGCCAGCCCTTGGTCCTACCTGCCTGCCAGCCTTCCTGCCAGCGCTTGCTGTCTCCTGCCTGCTGCCAGCCTTGCTTGCCAGCCTTGTTCCTGCCTGCCTGCAAGCCTTGGTGTCTGCCTGCCTGCCAGCCTGTTCCTGCAGCCTCCTCTGCCAAGCCTCCCTGCCAGCCAGCAACCCCACACGCATGGGGAAGACAGAAAGCCTGCAAGTCCACGCTGCTGCCAGCCCTGGCTAGAGGGACAGGGCTACCATCCCGCACCCTGGCCCTCACTCTGCTTATGCTGGGCTTCTGAAGCAGGCTGCTGTTCTGGGGCGAGAGCTTCTGCTACGTTCTGCTTCTGGAGGGAAGCTGATGATGTTGCTTCTGGCGGTGGTGCTTCTGCTGGTGCTAACTGCTGCTTGATCTGCACCCAATGGCGCTTCAGACAAGCACTCAGCACCAGCCACGCTCCACAGCACCGGGACCTTCACCCCTGAACTAGAGCGACCAAGAGAAGTGCCAGAGACTGGCTGGTGGCTACCTGTTGAGTTTATTTGGACACTTGATTTGGGTCATTTTTCTTTTTATAGCTGTTGTTAATAAAGTCTATCTTTGATTCACACACTTGCCTTCATTTCTATTTTTTAATATAGTGCTTTGGTGGAAACTTTAGAAATGGTTTAAGCCTTTGCATGTTTGTGGGAGGGTAAGGATAGCATGGGTAATAGCGTGGGATAGATAAACCTCCAGTGCAGACATGAGTGGGACTGTATGGTCCACCCACCCCAGGTGCCACACCTATGGCCCTTTATTATCAATAACAATTTAATCATTGATCCACATATGTCAACATAAACACAAACTCTTATTAAATGCCCTGTTCATAGTAGGCCCACCAACATACATGGCCCATCTTCATCCATGTGATGAGACAGGCTGAACGAAGCATCCATTAAAAATCTATCATCCTGTCTTGCCACTCCACCGCTCTCCAGCTGGGAGTTTCACCACTGTTTCAGGAGGTTGCGCTGCTTCTTTTCTGTCGTCGTAGCTTGTTGGGGCCTTGCACATCCAAGTGTCTAGCAGGTTTCGCCCTGCCCTCCATTTCCCCAGGCTCCATTGTTCCCATTGCTTGTTGGAGGTCATCGAAGCCTGTTCTGCAGACTGGGGTAGGGTTACAGTGCGCCGAATGAAGATGGACAAGCAGGCAAGCTTCAATCCTCCTCCACGGGCTCTGCGAATGTGCGATGGTGGTGAGAAAGTACCTGTGAACCATATTGGCCAATGGACTGCCAAAAGCGTTCTCCACCACCCGCCTTGCCCTGGACGCCTGTGTAGTTTGAAGTGCCTCTCTTCATGGGTGAGCTGTCATTGTAAGTGTAAGGGCTTCAGTGGCGAGTAGGTTCTGAGTGGAAGAAGGCGGTCATTCCGCCACGATGAAGTAGGGCACATCTTGCTTGTATTGGCAGGGGTCTGGATCTGAGGAAGCCATGATGAGGTTGGCGTTCAAGCCCCTCCTTGAGTGATGGTGTTTGATACCTGGGCATCTGAAGCTGACCCGTTTCCTGAAGCATTCGATGTACATATAAACTATGTAGTCTGAAGCACGATCATGAGCGAAGAGAGAATGCATGCTGTAAGAAGCCCTTGTTAGTTGTGATAAGTGGACGCCTGACTTGGCTGGAGCTTTGCAGGCCACGTGCTTGCATCTATGGCTTCCAAGGTCTCGCTGCTTGGGGATTAAGTTCCCTCTGATACCACTTGCTCTGCAACTTTCTTCCAGCCTTCTTCAGTGGTGGGGCACTGTAGGAGACTCCTCCATTTATTCTTCGATGAATGGGCTTGCCACCATTCTCTTATCCACAATACTGATGGTGTGTGTGGCACCCTCCAAGCCGTACTGCATGCTCTGTAGGTGGTCCTGAGGCCAGGTGGCGCAGAGTCCAGTGCCACCTGAGCCCACGGCGTCCAGCGCTGGGGTAGAAGTTTGGTGCTTCTGCCTTGTGTCAACCTGGGGTGTCAGCCGCTGCACAACTTCATCAACATGGCTGGAGGCATCCTCATGAAAGTTCTGAATGCACGAGTGTCTTCGTTCCTGAGCTCCACCATCAGCTTTTGTTAGTCCGTACTCTGCTCTTCTCCCGTTCCATCTTCGCGACCCAGACGCTTCTTGGCCGCCTCCTTCTTCCCATAGTAGATTCAGGAGACTGTAGAGGCTTCGCACTGTTGCAGGGAACGCATGGTGGCTGCCTGATTTTTTCTCCATGGTGGCTGACTGCATGCTGTGAAGAGGAAGAGTCAGATGAAGGCTGCAGAGTTCACACTGCTCTGGTCTGAAAGTGAGATCCAGGTGAGTTTTTGCTCCCCCTTTTTTTATAGGCATACTATTAGGTTTTCCCCTATGTGGTCCTTTTGATCCTCTAGGCATCCTCTTAGACATCCTTAATATCCGAGATAGGTCTCCTCTTGCCGACGTTTTTCCATTTTAAAAGCCTTTCTTTGCGAGCTCATACCGTCTTTCAATCCGTATCTGCATCCATTCTGCATCCGTTCTGCATCTGTTCTGCGTCCGTTCCGTCTGTCTCTGTTTACCCTGGATGGATCTGGAGTTGCGGCGGATGCGTAGCGGATTGGGCCCTAGCGGATTTATAGCGGAATGGCCGTAACACAATGCAGAACGGCACTGTCTAGCGGATGCTAGCGGATGCAGAGATGATACGAATTGGATGACATTTTCCGCGCCAAAGTTTTGAGCAGCTCCAAAACCCCTGAGCGATAGAACACATCAATTAGACGGATGCTGGACGGATAGAGAGGAAGCAAAACGATGCAGTGAGTACAAAACGGAAGCATCGCTTATTAACCAAACGGAGGGCCAAGTGTTTTTCTCCGTTTTACTCCTCATTCCATCCGGTGGTGCAGTGTGACAGGGGCTTAAGACAGAGCATTTATTTTGAGATTTTGAAAGTGCCATTTGTTTGACCATTCTGATACATAGTAGAGGTGTTTTTGAAGTAGGCAGGTCTTGGTGTTGAAATAGCTTTAACATCATCAGCCAAGAGAACGCAGTTGCTCTTAATATGTATCACCAGAGTTCATTTTATGTTAGAGTATGAAGAGAGGTTAAGTCCTAAAACATGTGGTCTGCCTTGGTCGACACCCTATGAAGAGTACAGAATTTGATGCGGACGCGCATTTGACCATTTGTTGCCTAGTTTGATGGATTGCTTCTATCCAGTTGTGCTGGTGTCCAGAGATACCATAAGATTTTTAGTTTAGAGTAGTTTTGTTGTGTACCACTGAAACAAAAGCTATTACAGAAACTATTTGATTGTGCTGTTGCATTGCCTCCTAGATCGAGATGGTGTAGTCCATATGTTTTTGCTAGGTGTGAATGATGTGCACGATCTCCAGGATATTTTTTCTGAAACCCAAATTGTTTATTAGAGAGTAGGTTGTTTGTCTCTAAGTGGAGGATAATGGATGGTTAATAATTGATTTCCATAACTTTACATGATGATGCAGCATAAGAGATTAGGTCTGTAATTTTCAACTAGCCTAGGTCTCCCTTTTATGAAGATGGGGTAATGACCGTTGGCTTGTGACCATAGTTTTGGCAAGCGAGCTGATCCTGACAGCATTTTCAGAGATTATGTTTCAGAGGTTTGCTTATGGCAGTTGACACAGTTTTGTTTTTAAAGAAGTAGGCACATAATTAGCTCCTAGTATGCGTGTTCCGAGCGATTTTCACAATAGAGCAGTTTATTGCAACAATCGTCTTTTGCTGCCTGCGAACTCACTCTTCTATTTTCACAAGACCTAAAACTCGGACATTTGATCATCAAAAACATTCATTCAAAAAAGCCACAACAAAGAAATGTTCTTCTGGTGCCAACTCAGGAAAAGCTCAAACTGCCCAAGAGGCTGCTGATACAGTTCTACAGACGAATTAATTGAGTCTTGTCATTCTGCACCTGTATAATGTCGTGGTGTTGTCTGCAACCAAAAGGAACGACCACAGACTTCAGAGGTTAATTAGGACTGTGGAAAAAACAATTACTACCGACCCTGCCTTCCACCTATATATTGCACGAGTCAAAAAGAGGGCTTGAAACATAATTTACAGACCCCTCACATCCTGGACATAAACTGTTTCAACTCCTTCCCTCAAAACGACGCTATAGAGCACTGCACCATAACAACTAGACACAATTTTTCCTCAAATGCCATCACTCTGCTAAACAAATAATTCCCTCAACACTGTCCAACTATTTTCTAAGTCTGCATCACTATTACTATTCATCTTCTCATCACTCCTTATCGCCCATCCCCTCCCACTTCTGACCATATGACTGTAACTTTGTCGCTTGTATCCTTATGATTTATATGGGCTGTTTACTAGTATGATTTGATTGCTTATTTATACCCTATGACTATTATTGTTGTACCTGATGACCCTTGACGAATGTATCTTTTATTTTATGTACACTGAAAGCATTTGCATCAAGACAAATTCCTTGTGTGTCCAACCACACTTGGCCAATAAAGAATTCTATTCTATTCTTCAGCAATCGTAAGCCAGATAAACCATGGTTTGTTCCACAGCATATTCTAGATTTAGAGGGCACACACTGGGTCATAAACTAACCATAAGCTAACTGGATTGCCGCAAAAAGTTATACTAACACGTGGTTAGTTTGTGCGTAGTTTCTGCAAATTATTTATGTTATTTTATCTGATAATGCATATGAGCTTTATTTACTTTAAAAATTATCGTTACTGATACCAATGCTAATGTCTCCTTTCTCAGAATAACGTAAAATCACTAAAGCCTGGATCTTAGTATAAAGTGATGCCTCAGAAGATTGGGGAGTTGGTTCACCATTTTCATCACATTTTAAACTTAGTGTTAAAAAAAAAGCTTATGGGACGAAGAGAAAAACTCGAAGCGGGATAAATGAAAAGGGAGGCACCTAAACTGAGCAAACAGGGAACTAGGAACTATTGACGGGGCAGGCAATAGTTGCTCGGAAAATACAAAAGGGGGCGTGGCTGAGCTGAACGAAACGGAAGAATTTCGCTCTCCTGGAATGAGATCGTTACATAAAAAAAAACGCGCCTAAAGGCACAAAACGCTCAGAGGGACTGGAACCCGGAGGACAAAAGGGGAGGGGTTTGCCTTGGATGATGAGCAGGGAAGGGGCGTGGCGATGAAAGAGCGGGTTGCGCCTCTGACACTGGAAAGGCTCGTCGAGGGGGCGGGGCCTTGGAGGCCGTTGGCGGTGTTGCTGCGAGCGCGAGCGCTCTGTTTCGAAGTTCCTTCAAGAGCGGTTGGAGGTGGCAACGGCGGGCGCTCGGGGCGACCGTTGAAGGGGCGGGGCTCCCCCGAACGCCCCCGAGGGAGAGCGGCAGTTGCCCCGAGGGGCGCTGAAGCGCCTGGTGTGGTTGCCACCGACAGCTCTTCCTTCTCCAAACAATGAACGAGTCCCCTATGGTAGCCGGGCCCTGTCTGGCTGGTCCGCTTGCCATGGGTGGGGAGAACGAGGCTGAAAGCCGGCAAGGCCCTGCGGACCGAGTCAACGGAGAGTCTCGTCTCAATCTCTTGGACACTTGTGGGGTGTGCGGACAACACATTCAGAGTCGGCGGCCTAAGCTGCTTCCTTGCCTTCACTCGCTCTGTCAGCGTTGCCTCCCTTCTCCTCATCGCTACCTCATGCTGCCACCTCCCGCAGCCCCTTCGCCGGGCGGCGGCGGCGGTTGCTGCGGCCCCAAAGATCCGCCGCTGCCGCCGCCGCCGCCACTGCTCCAGCCGTCCTCGGCGCCTTCTTCGCCGGTCTCCGCGCCGCCTTCGCCGTTGCACTGTAATCCGGGTAAGAGAAAACGGCGTGCCGCGGCGGTCCCTGAATAGGTGGAATGGGGACGGAGAAGAGTGTTTTGCGGACTTGATTCTGTTCGGTGGTTGCCAACCAAGGAATAAATAGTAATTCTGTGCCGGGGGGGGGAATTAATTGGCCAAAAGAGCAATATTCCTCCCGCGCAAAGCTTTCCCTCCTGTTACCCAAGGCGTGAGATGAGGCATTAGACTAACATCTTGTTACGCGGAGAAGTCCCGGGATGGGAGAGCGAAGTCTTGGAGCTCATCCAAACACAATTTGGATCCTGGTTCTGTGGAAGACCAGTATTAATGTCCACAAGCGTTTAGGAGTTTAGGTATCTGCTTTGTCCAAGTAAGCCGAGTATGCAGAGAGTATGTTTGCAGCCTACAGGCAAAGATTGCATCCCATGAGTAGGGTTAGTCGGAAAAGCAAACAATAGTCCTGTGATTTTGGGCCATTTCAAGGCTGTGGAGGCAAATCCTTTATTTGAAGCGGTTGTGCTGTTGGACTAAAAACTTAATGGGATTTGAGAGGTGATATGCTGAGATCCAATTTGAAACTCCGCCTTTTGGAAGGGAAACCATGATTGATGGCAACTTCCTATTGTTTATGCGCGGCATCCTGTGTTTAATATAGGTGTGAGCCAGGAAATCCCAAGATGGCATTTTGATGTAGAAGTCAAGTTCTTAAGTTTAACGGCATATTTGAAAAAACTATGCTGTTAATTCCTTCTAATGGTAGTAGTATCGTTTGAAATTTCCACAGATAAAGATTTAGAGGTATACTAGCATATACCATATTCACTATTTAATGGATTGAGGGTAAATGCCCTACTTGTAAAACACTCCAGTTGTGGGGGATTTCTTGGTAGTTTATTTGTGTTAGGTGTAGGATTCTTTTCTCTTACTTTCATTGGCTTTGGCTCTCTTTGGATTGCCAAAATAAAAATGCAGTGATTTTCTGAGATACCTGTATAAGATATGTGCAATCTTATTACTAGATGACAGGAATGTATATAGCCTTTTTTTTACATAGTTAGTTTATAGTAGAAACAAGGGAGTACTGGAGAGAAGACTTGGGGTCCTATGATGAAGTAGAATATTGATTCTTATTTGTATTATTATGAGTTATTACATCATATTGTAATTATTTCTATTACTCTTCATACAACTAAGAATTTATTTTTGGTATATCACATGATTTATGTATCTTGTTTTAGATCCTGAAAATTCTATATATACCTTTTATGCTTAATATTAGTAAATATGATTCACTTTGCATCTAACACTACATTTTCATTTCAAATATCTACAGATTTAAAAGTTATCCTATTGATTCTTCTATCGTGTTTTGTAGATTATATATATCTACATATTCATATTTGAAACATTGCTGAGCCAATGCAGGTGGAATTGTGAAGGCATTTTTACCAGACAGATATCTAAATAACTTAGAGTCTAAAATCTTCAGAATGTAGAAGAAAATGTAAGTAAATACAGTTAAAAACCTGCATGGTATCAAGTTAATAAAATGAACCCTGTTTATGCAGACAGATATAAAATCCCTGGAAATTAAGCAAATGTTTTTAAGTCATGCTAATTGTATAATTAAGTGTTGAACAAATATCTATTTGATAATTAAAATATATTGTTTGTAAACTGATTTCTTTGTGATGTAGCAAATGTGTACCGGCAGCCATTACAAACTTTTACTGCATATTCTCAACCTTCATAAAATTGCCTGAAATCTTGTGAGATTTGGTCCAATTTTGCATTGAGCAATTTTTAATAATTTTATGTGATCGGTTTCATGTTGCTAAACTTATTTTTAGGATATTTTCTGATCCTGTTATTAAAGGATATCTCGGTATTAGGTAGAACATAACATTTAATAAACATTGTCCACTGTAAACTTTAGACATATACAAATCCTTTTCTGCAATTGCTTTTCAAAATGTGAAAGCATGCTCATTATAAAATATCTATGAGATGCTGAAATATATCCTATCCCTTATCCATTAGGTCAAATTCTATTGGATGTGATAGAGAAATTGGAGACTTATTTCTGGCCAGATCTAACCCTATTCCTTATAAGGTCTCTAGATAATTTTTGCTTCTTTTTAAAAAAAAAATATATGAGGACTTGGGACCTGTGGTCTTTATAAAGCACCCAATCCTGGACATCTTACAGAATTTATAGTGAAATTCAGCAGCAAAACTGATGATTTTCAGTAACAAGTTGTTCTTTATTAATTTTTAAATAAAGTATTATCAAATTAATTTATTTTTTAAAAAATGTAGGCATACATAAAAATAATATGACATTGACACGTAGCCAGCAAAAGAAAGGAAAAAAATAAAAGGCTACAAAATGTTCAAAAAATTTAAACCCAATTGCTGAAAAGTCTTCATTACAGTTTTGTTTAAAAGCAATACTAATTTAGATGGTTAACAGACATCATAAAATCCATTCCTCATACATGAAACGCCCACAATTCCTGATAATGGCCAGATTCCAAATCCTGGGGATATAACCAAACATAACATATACCTCCTCAACTAGCTATGATTGACCTAAACTCATGTTAATAATGATCCTATGGATTTCAACCCAAAATATAGCAATAAGACAAATCCAAATAGTATGAATGTTTCAATTTTTAAAGTGGATCTTTCCAGATCAAACCCTGATTGAACAGCCTGTGAGATGTCCAGTATATATGAAATAGCAATTTTGTATTAGTCTTATGTTAACAGCAAAATAATTTCATTTTAAGCGTTTCAGAAAAATACCCAATTTAATTTTACTGTTCCAAAATTCGTATGGTAATTTATGTGACATTCATAAGTATTCAGATTACATTTTTGCAAAATAAAATTGCTGGTTTGAGAGATTTTTCATATATATTACAAAAAAGATATGATGCAATTACATTAATGATGCCCAGCATACCCCTTTTACATTTTAATTCCTTACAACAACGCTCAGAAAATGCTTGCTATGGAACTTAAAGGGTAGAGAAAAATTTCAGCCCTGGGCACAAAAACATCATGTTCTTAAAAGAATCAGCATAACAAAGGCATTGCTATTGGATGAACTACTTTGAAAACAAAATATATATTTAAAACAACTGAATTTGAATTAGTAATTTTATTATGAGCAATATTCAACAGAATATTATCAGCTTTTAACTCCCAACTAAAAAGCTATACCTCATAATTACAGATAGTCCTCACTTAATCTTAATTGGGACTGGGAACTCTGTTACTAAGTAGCTTGGTTGATAAAGAAAACATCATATGAGCACACTAATTTATGACATCAGTTCCAGCTGTAGTTTAGTTGTTAAAGCACCTTATTAAGTGTGACATCATGTGACTGTGACGAGTAACTTCCTACCAGCTTTCCCCATTGACATTGGAATGGGGCAGTGGAAGCTGGCAGTGAAAGGTGCAAATAGCAATCATATAACTGGGATGCTGCAGCTGTCATAAATGTGCACCAGTTGTCAAATGTCTTACAAGGCTTCTTTTTCAGCACTGTTGTTAGTTCAAACATTTATATGGGTAATCCTTGACAGTTCAAGTGACTATATGAGGGCACTAAACAAAGGTACTTAGAACTTATCTTTGAAATTCACATGTCCCCACGTATTCTTGGCAGCTAGCTTGCAATCACAACTAGTTGCAGTATCCTGCAATGATGTTATTGCCAACCTTTACTGCCAGTTTCCTACAAGTAGTCAATGTGGAAGTCAGCAGGGAAGATCATAAGTTGCTTGGATAAATTGGATCTTCCCCAGTAGCAACCCTGTACATTTTTTTCTGGCCTTCCTGAGCTCATGCTGCAAACAACGCTGCCCCATCCCACCAAACTCATATAGCCTACATGAGATCTCCCCTTCACCCTGTGTCACCCTAGCACTCCTTAACTGGAACTCCCTTGGCTTCCCATTTAACATGCGTTGGGGTTACTACAACAACTAGGATTGCCTGGATTGCCATTGGTAAGCAATGCAGTTATGAGACAACATACTTAATAACAGCATAAGCCATGGTATTACTGTGACACTCAGCTCTGAGTGAAAGGTGGACTTTTAAGATGCAGGATAGGAGGAGTATGATACTTTTGAACTTTGGTGTGGAAGGAGATTCCTGAGAATATTGTGGACAGCCAATAAGAAATAATGGCTCTTTATAAACAAATCAACCTAGAGATTTTGCCCATTCTCAAATGGTCTTATTTTGGACATATATGAAGACCCAGCTCTCTGAAAAAGCTCTAATGCTGAGAAAGAAGGATAGAAGAACAGGATTATTAAAAAAAAAAAAAGCAATGGATGGACATAGTCACAGTGCCATTGACAGATTTGAAAGAAAAGATTAGGTGCAGCATCTTGGGGAAAAAAATCTGTAGGGTCTATAGGATTGAAATGACTTGTTGACACAATGACACATAATTAGCAAAATAAAAAAGAAAGAAAGATAATGCAAGCAAATAATATAATACAAGAAACTAATGTGATACATACATTCATTGTAAATATATGTGACGCGTATTTCAAAAATACTGGAACTAAAGTAAAAGGAATTTGTTTTGCAACCTTGGGGCAATAACAGTGATTATGCTCCTCCTAACTGCAGCTATTTTTACTACCCTGGCTATTACCACTTGCCTTCTGTATCCTGAAAAGAGAGGAGAAGGTACTAGAATTTTATTTTCTGTTCCTCGGTACTATCTTGTGAAAATGATCTGAGAATGTTTTTTGGTCATTGTATATTTATTACTATTTGTTTCTAAGTTGTGCTATGAGAACTTGTTATCCTGAAAAAATCTAAATAAATTAATATAATTAACTTAATAAATTATAATAAATGACATAAAAAATGCTTACCCAAACCATCACTTCACTGAGTCATAATCAGGTCTTACTGGGATTAAAGTTGAACAAAAACAAGCAACAGAAAACAATGGAGATTACATGAAATCATGCCAGAACATTTTACTGCTTAGTGCTTACAAGATTTGCTGTGTTTTAGATATAAGCACAGTCATAGGACAGCGCATGTCTGACTGATTCCCACTTACCCAGCCTGCCTACTGGCATTTTTAGAGGTATTCTCCTACATATCTTTTTTTAAAAATGAGCTCCATTTTTAAAACTATTTTTGTACTTTCTTCTATTGTCAACATAGAGAAAGCATAAATTACAAAATGAGGGATACAAACAGAGCCAGTTTAGTCTAATGGTTATGTCCTGGCCTAGTACATGTAACCACACCCCTAGTGGTTTTAATTACTTTATAGAAGCACTGCAAGTCTCTAATTACCCAGGTCTCACAAGAAACAAAGTCCCAATAAGTTTGAGTCTGCACAGCTAAGACATGAAAGTAAAGGTACATGCAAAGTCCAATGGCAGAGCCAAAGTCCAAGCATGATAATCAAAGTCAAGCTCCAAGTCCAGAATCCAATTGCAAAATCAAAGGCCCAATCATGAGGTCAGCAAAGAACACAGGTTCGGTAACATGAAAGCAGGAATCACAAAGTTGGAGCACACACTCGGCAGGAAACGGACAGGTTGTTTGCAACTTCGCTTTGCTCCACGCACCAGGCTAAATAGTCACCAGCTGGTGCACCTCATTAGGAGGGTTGAGGCTGTCTCTTTGTGAGTAGCTTGCTGGCCTTTGTTGCACCTCCCTCCTGCCCTGCGCACCATGAGATCCAGCGGAGGAGGCAATTCCTCATCACCACTAACTGACTGTGCAGTGTCTTTTCTCTGCCCCGCGCTTCTGGTTGGTCAGGCAAGCCTCCCATTTGCAGCTGTATCTTTTCTGCCTTCTCTTCATCCAGGCATTTATCTGATTGCTTCTCCAACAACCTCCCAAGGCTCCTAGTCTCTCCTCCTCTTGCTCATCCATTCCTGGTATGGAATCCCTCCTGCATATTCCTAATGCTCCTCCATGCTCCACTCCAAAGTCCCCATTGCTGCTGGCTCTTCCTCATCGTACAAGCTGACAACTGTGGAAGCCATTTAGGTTAAGATACCAATCTAGAAAGTAGGAGATCATAAGTTCTAGTCCCATCTTAAAAATGAAAGCAGCTGGGTAAACTTGGGCCAGTCATTCTGTTTCAGCCCAATTCACCTCTCAGGGTTATTGTGGGGAAATAGGATGAGGAAAATGTGTTGGATGTTTTAGCTGTTTGAGTTATTTGTAAAATAATAAAGGCAGGATATAAATAAATAAATACCAATAGAAAGGATAAAGATTAACATATTGCAGAATATATCTCAAAGTTGGCATAGGAAAAATCAAAGCATTGCTTGATGGAGAAGTATAGGTAAGGAATTGTATCCAGTGGCATACAATCCAGAGCTTTCTGATACTAGACTCATGAGGAAAGTGTTGTTTGTTGATATCCTGCTCCCTTACCACATTCTACATTAATTTTTTTGCAGTACAACCTATATATTTAATATTCTTGAAACCTTTGGAAGAGAGAAGAAAGTGAATTGATTAAAAGTGCTTTGTTATGCTGCTAAACATCTTCAGTGGAGCAAATAGCTTTTTTATCACCACAGAATTAAAGAAATAAAGCTAAAATATTGAAATATATTGAATTTTTAAAGCTATATATGACAAAATACTGAATTTTTAAAGCTATATATGACAAAACGTTGACTACCCTAAAATATATTTATGTGTATTTCCTTTAT
The DNA here is from genome assembly GCA_004320025.1 of Laticauda laticaudata. Lineage (NCBI taxonomy): Eukaryota > Metazoa > Chordata > Lepidosauria > Squamata > Elapidae > Laticauda > Laticauda laticaudata. Next base: position 10,081 of record BHFT01000746.1, on the reverse strand, counting down.
ACCACTGCTAGTTTAATATATTTGTCAGTTTAAATGTTTATCTTGAGAAGTCGATTTTAAAAGAAAGAAGTGAGTATAATAAGTGAAGAAAATGATAGATTACAAATATTGCACTAGGCAAATTTTAATGAAATCCATTGAGTTTTGACAGCAATAGCTATCTGCAAAATGTAGCCTTTTTCCTGGAAATGCACTGAACTTACTAGTAAAATATACAGTTGTCTGCAGATGCCAACACAAATATTTTGTTGTTAGTAAGGTTAGCAGTTCTATTCTCCTTGAATGATAGCATGCAAAATTATAGGAGTGACCATCTCAATTTCAATTTTTGGATGAATAAGGGAGAAAACATCACACAGAAATTGAACTCTTTATATTGTCAGCTCAGGAAAAAAGGATGCTACTGGTTATTAGAGTAAGCTATCTGTCAAGCACTTGAATTTAGTTCATGTGATCATGTTTGTTGAAGAAAATAGTTATAACTTGAGTATTATCTGTAAGTAATTTCAGAATTCAAGAATAGAATGAAACAGGACTGCTAGGTGAAAACCCATAAAATTAAGAGTAATTAGGAGTAAGATACAAGCCTCCACACCATTGTGCTAAAAATAATATGACATATATAAGCTTATTAATCATAATTGTGTCAGGGCATAGTATAGCAGAAATTTCAAGGATTTATTCTGCAGAAGAAATTAATTCTGCTCATTTTTTACTAGTTTACATTCCCATTAATAGCTTCAGTTTAAGGAATTTTTTCTTGTGAATAGTGGGGAAAATTTTAATGAAAACTCTCTACTGTTAGGATTATTTTAACTTGGTAAGATGTATATACTGGTTATCAACTAATTTTCTTTTAGTATTACAGTATGGAATGTAAGTTGGCATCAAATTTGGTACATAAAAATATTGTGCAATGTTTAATATAAAGTTTGTATGAGATTCCAAAATTTTCCTCCAGCTAATAATTTTGATATGGGCAAATATCTTTTCTTACTGTGTCATATGCACTTACCTCGGAATATTGTGAGTTGTAATTCTGGTAAATCTGAAGATGATACAAATTACAATAATATGCCAGTAATTATCTCAAAGTATCTTGGAATATAATTATATTCCATATAATTGGAAGGGTTAAGAGCACCTATGATTATAAGTATCTTGTTTGGTAACTTAAATTTGTGAATACTGAGGTAGATCAATAAGGTCTTATTAAATAAGTCAGAAAAAAAAATCAAAATAGTATTTCTAGGCAGAGTTGTAAAATGCATATTTCCAAATGGTTCAAAGGGTCAGATTTTGACAAATCTATCGTAGAAGATAGGCTTCTACTGAGCAGCAACAAAATAATTTGACCAAGAAGATATTATCCCAATGTTAGTTTTTGCCATCATAGCAATGTATGTCTTATTTTCGCCATTTATTATTCAAACATTTGTTCTACTGAAACATAAACACATTTTTCAGGGATTTTTTTTTAACTCTACAAACTATAACGTGGTGCCCCATAGTTTCTTGTAATGAAGAATTCATTTTTTAAAAAGAAACATAATTATAGTATAAATAATTAAGGTATTCATGGAACTACGGTAAAAGCACTGGCTAAAGGACAGGGAACCCCACCAGGGGACATAAATAGGTATTCCATCTAGAGTCCATTCAGGGGAGAAAATATTTGAGATCAAGCTTTTAGGCCTATATCTTCCATTTCCAAAGGGAAGGCAAACAGTTTGGTGAGATTCTTCTAATATACTGTAGGTAAGCAACCATAAGATATCTGTTTGGCTTACCTATGAGTGTCTCTAGTTGCTTGTGCCTGAAATTAATTTCACCATTCACACATCTGAGAAGGAGAAAGACATAGAGGTGGCATCAGACCTGCACAAAACTGCAGTGTCTCTTTAAGAAATGGTGTAACCCTATTCCAACACTGACAGGAAATGGAAAATCAGACCATGCCAAACCAATTTTATTTCATTCTTTGATAAAGTGACTAAATTAATAGACCAGCAAAATGCTATGGACATAGTATACTTAGACTTCAGCAAGGCATTCAACAAAGTAGACCACAACCTACTTCTTGGTAAGCTAAAAAAATATGAGACAGACAGCATCACCCACAAGATGGAGTTGTAACTAGCTAACAAACCATACTCTACAAGTAGTCCTTCATGGTACTACATCTGTATGGAGGGAAATAAGCAGTGGGGTACATAAAGTTTCTTCTAGGGTCTAATACTCTTCTATACCTTCATAAATGACCTAGATGAGGGAATTGATGGGGAAATCATCAAATTTGCATATGACATGAAGGTTGCAGGAATAGCCAACAGCCCGGAACACAAGCTCAAGATCCAAAAGGATCTTGACAGACTTGAACAATGGAACCTATTCCACAATATGAAATTTAATGTGGAAAAAAGCTTTTACCACTTAGGCAGGAAAAACAATGGTACAAGTACAGATTAGATGAAATCTGGCTCAAAACAATTACTGTGAAAGGGGCTTTTTTAGTGGACAATCACTTAAATATGAGCCAGCAGTTTGCGTCAGCAGCCCAAAAAGTTAATATAATACTTAGTTGTTGTCTATCATTTCATTGAAGGTGTACCATGCGAAGCACTGAATGATTGGCAAAACAGCATCTACTACAGCTTTTTCAGTCTAACTTGCTGCAGCTGGAGCAATGCATGACACGGGTGTGAATGAATGTTTTATTTTGATGTTGAACCAGCAAGGGTAGTACACACCTATGATGTCATTCTTAAGTTTTGGAAAGTTTTGTCTTTAAAGCCATGTTTTGAAACCCATCCTTGACAAAGCCTATTTGCAGTTGTCAACCAACATGAATGGCTCATAGGGCCAATTTCCAGAAGAGTCAGATTTGTGGGAAGTTCTCCTGTCCATATTGTCTGTGTGATCCTATATCCATATATTCAATCAGTAGAGAGATCCATTATAACACTGTCGCTCAGTGAAATGAGAGGCTCACCAATTGAAACGCTAATGAATGATCAGTTGCAGTATCTAGCCCATTTGTTAGCTAGGTCTTACCATCCAATTTTGTGATTAAATGTCATAGAGGTAACTCATTCTCCTATACGCTGCTTCAAGAGTCTAGGAATCGGTTAAGCTCCTCCTTCTGACATCATAGAGCTGAATCTGCCAAAAAGCCAGCCTCAGGCTGGCCCGCCCATCTTCTGGCTCAGCTTCTTGTCTGAGAGCATAGTCTCTGGAAGAAGTGCTTTTAAACAGCTAAAGGAAAAATTTGAACTCAAAGAGACAGCAGTAAATTTAAAATCCAGCTCCTGGGGATCCGGTAGAGCTCTGTCTCCAGGAGAGTGGGAATCCACTCTCTTGCAGTGCCGAGGATTCAGCCCTGCTGCTCAAGGGCTTCGGACTGAGGGAACGTTCGGAGGAACCTCCTGCTCGCAGCCCCACTGATCGCAACCTGGTTGTTGCTGCCACCAGCCAAACCACTTTACAGCTGACTCTACAGCAATCGAATTAAGCTGGAACAGCTGAGGAGCTTTGTTCCTGCTGCTTCTCAACTGTTCTGGCTTAATTCAATTGCTTGGGGCCTGGTAAGAGCCTAAGGAGCAAAGATGGTGGCTAGGCCGTCCCATGGCCACCTCACATGGTGGGCAGCCATTTTAGAATTGTTGGGTGGCCATTTTGGGGGGGGAGAAAGTGCCTCCCCAAGGCCTCACAGTCTCCTGATTTGCCTGGCCTAGGCAGCAGGCAGCACCTCTGTGAGGGAAGCTTACAGCACCCTTCTTGTCTGCTCTGTTAGCCAAATGGAGAAGGAAGCCCTCCAACCTGGCCCCAAAGGACTGGAAGATTCCCAAGACTCTCAAGCCCCTTTGAGGAAAAAGAAAAGACAAAGAGGCCTTTCTGCTAACAGAGAGGCTGCTGCAGTGCAGCACTTAAGGAACACATTGCAAAAGGCTCAGATGCAGGCCCAGATTCAACTTCTGTCAAGCTTGACCTCTACCACCTTCACAGCCACCACTAATATTTGTACAATCTCCTCCAATGTCCTTCAAGCCTTCAAGAAAAAATGACTTTCTTCTTCATGAAATGCACCAGATTATCTGCAATCACTTAAGAAGGCTTTCCAGTTTTTTAGCTTTCTCTGGAGTGAAATTATAAAGTTATCTTCCACCTGGCTCACTACCTATAGAATAATGTTCTTTGATAGTACTGGGGAATTGCTGGTCTGAATTGTTTGCTTTCAGCATAACTTTAGTTTCATCTATACAGCTGTTGAAGATACATTCTATTTCACAATAGATACATTCTATTTCATCTAGATCAAGAGCTCATCTTGATCTAGAGACTTCATAATATACTCCTGAGTTCTACTGACTTTATTGCAGTCAACGACAAGTCTCTTGTTTTTGGTGATCAAGCCAGGATCTATGAAGGCAGCTGTGGTAATGGCAGCAGTGGCACATATACCAACGCTGTATCTTATGTTCTGCATAGCAATATTTGTTATTTCTAATCTATTGTATTCTGTCTTTTTTTAAAGGCCTTTTCATAGCTTCCATCACTTTCAGCTTCATCATCAGTCATGTGTCCTTCATTTTCATCATACTTTATTTGTCAGTATCAAAATGTCTGGAATGCTTCTCGGCTTATATTTAGCAAGCCTTTTATTATCTTTCTGCTTTTGCTTTTTGCCTAGTTGTTAATGATCAGGCATAACTGGCAAACCAATCTGTTGTGATCCAAAAAAAAACAATCGTTTTTGGTTTCATTGAAAGCTAGAATAGAAGTAGAAATAAGATTAATGGGGAATATCATTATACAGTATAATATACTAAAAGTGATAGTTAATGTAAAGATTAGATGTTCGAAGATTGTACCATGATGAATGTCTAACTAATGTGATTGTTACTAGAATGGCGCACCAAAACACTGAACTAAACAATGAATGAACATATTCTAATACAAATATGTATAACAATATCATAATTACATAAGAATGATTAATGTAACATTAATATAAATATTAATACCCTGTTTCTCCAACAATAAGGCCTCCCCCAATAGGAAGTCCCACCATGTTTTATAGGCATGAAATGAAATTAAGCCCCTCCCCCCAAATTAAGGCGGATATTAAAACATGCAAAATGGGGGGGAAATGACAGGGGGGCTTGCCATTAGGAAGTACTTTTGTTGCACACCTGGAAATGGTGCTGCCTGCGTTGACCCCGATTCGAAGTGCCCCATCAGCGCCGAGGTCAACATCCAAGCCGTCGCTGCCCGCCCGTCTGAAGATGCAAGTAGGGGGAATTAAGTCACCCCCGAAAAGACGGCCTAGCTGTTTTTTCGGGGCTCAAAAAAAAAAAAAGACCCAGCCTCTTATTATATGAAAACAACGGTAGGTTTAGAGGTAGACAGACAGATTAGGAGGAAATATCGGTCAGTACATATCTTTAAGGTATAACATTACTAAAAGGCAGTAGCTAGAGACATAAAGATAGCAGAGCTTTTGAAAGCTTTGTATCATGTTATGTATTAACACTGTGTGTTTATGTAGTACACGTTTTCAATGGGTGAGATGTCAAAGCCCACCTCTAATTTATAGCTTGAACACTTTCATTTCTTATTTTAATTTCCTAATTCTTATTTTTTTTCTCCTAGCCAAATAAATTGTTGCACTCTAATTTTATTCACCTTTTACAAAAAAGATGTGTCTCTATGTTAATGATTGTTTGAACATAGAAATAATTTAGGCAAAATAGTCATTTTGCATCTCTGCTAATTGCCTTCCCAATAGTGATAATGAAGTCTTGGCCCTAGTTCGAAATCTATCTTTGTTTGTTGTATAAGTTAGTTATAATTATATCTCTTTTACTTGTGGCAGTATGACGCTGTGGGGGGTCAACCAGATAGCGTGAATATTTAATTTTCGTTTGTGCTTCTGTGGTCCTATGTACTCTTTCTCATTCTGTTCTCTGCAATTTCGTCAATTTTTTAACTTTAAGTTGGTGTATCTTGTTGTCATGTTAGAGATTTGGAGGCTGGATATTATTCCCGCGTGGTATCTTTCCAATTCTCTAATTATCTTAATCACCCTTGTGCTGCTATGGGTCCTCGTATGATAGAAATAGCCAAGTATCCATCTGCAAAGGCGTTAAATTTTTATATTGCCTGTGCGTTTTGGAGTTCCTTGCCAGTTCTCCTGTTGTCATCCTGGGTTCGTTAATATTCATCTTAAGAAGATCTCTTCTAGTGACAACAAACAGATAAAAGAGCAGATGGCGTGAACAGAGAGATGGCAACCTTGCCTTACCTCGCCTTTTCTTATTTTTTTAACAAACTCTGTTAATTTTTGTCCGATCTCAACATAAGTGCATGGTGCTTGTCTTCTGGTGGGGAGAGGTATATTGTTTTTATTATGTTCCTCAACCCGCCTGGTTTCCTAATTCTTAGTATGTTTGGAATTTGTTGTATCATTGAATTTCGAATTTTAAATATTATCAAATGCCTTCTGGTGGTGTTACCAACAAAAGAAAAGGCCGCACTTGGTTTCTCCATTAGTTTGTTCAGAGCATCCAGCAGTAAGTGGGAGGTGCTTCAGTCTCTTGCCGATGTTCTAGGTCTGCGCTTAATTTGGTGTGGGGCGGACTCGCTCTCCTCCAACTCACAGGAGCTCGCTCCCCAGCGTTTTCCCAGTTTTGGCTACTAAGCCTCCGAGTGGAGTAGAGCAGCTCCTTTTTGTTACTCCTTTGGCTGAAACAGCGATCTTAATTTCTCTTCTATCAAGGTTTGAGACAGTTATAATTCGTCGCGTCATGTCAACCTTCTGCTCAACAAATTCGCCCTTAACGACATTTATATCACGGCTGCTTTTTGCATCTGGCCGGTTTGTGACTTTATCTGCTGTATCGAGAAGTGCCTTCTTTTCGGCGCCCTTTGAGGTGAGCGAGGGAGCGGCTTCGCTTTTCGCCGCGCCCTCCCAACCGCTAGCCCCTGCCCTTGCACTCAGAAAAGCCTCAATGCCGTTTCAACACACAAGGCGTCGACACGGCGTGGACGGTTTTGTTTCGTGCTCTTGCACCGAGTTTGTATCACTGATTTTCACCCAGAACGCCAACCTTGGCGGTGAGGCTTCTAAACCGCGCACGCGCTGTGATTTTCACACGCCTCCGAGCCGTTTTAGTCATACGGGGAAGGCTGTCTGGGCCATATCCGCGTTTCTATGCAGGAGATTGCTCACTAGGCTAGCGCGTAGCCAAACAAATAACGGCAGTCCCGCCATATTTGTTGTAGGCAGACACACTGAGCCACGCTGAAGTAGCACGAATCTTCTGTTTAAGACTATGTGAAGATAGTTTCTTAATTCAAGTGATCAGGAGGGTCCTTATTACAAACAAGATCACACAAGAGATTATTCGACAAACCTTGTTTAAAACCGATATCTCGAAGGCATCTGCTATTCACTTATGTTGGGTAACCGCCTCACAGTTCTCCCTAACAGCGGCATAACAGCAAGCACTTAGGCCAGTGGTTCGCCTGAGGCAGGGAAGCCTAGTGTTGAAGGCCTTGATTATACTTTGCCTGTTAGGCAATTTGGCTGATTGGGATTCCCACCTTAAAATTAAGCTTTGATTGTATATATTTACATACAAATATACACTGAATAATATTAATGTTATTATTAATCAAATAATCTTATATAGAACAACACACAACAACACATAATAAAATAATAATATAATAATCTGGTGATTAATCAATATTAATAATAAATTTATTATTATTGGAATATCAACTCATTAGAAATATATATATATATCTTCTAGATGCCCCAAATAAATAAACGGAAGCTCCCAAAAATACACAAAGAAAGGCATACCTCTCAGACCCATAGTCAAGCTCCATAGGAGCACGCATTACAAACACCTAGCTAAATCACTTAGGCCAAAACAACTACAGCCGCCAGCTGAACCGCAGCGTTTCAGTATGTACAAAACCTCATACCACTTCTTAGAAATAAATCAAAGATGCTACAACGTAGAACAAGAAAGATCTGCTGGTGGTGAAGTTTTGACGTGGCTTCACTATTCACTCAGTCCCGAATAAAAGAAACTGCTTGGAATCAGGTCCATAAAATAAATACAAAACCAGCTAAAGACCTCATGGAACTAGACTAGAACACTGCCTAAACCAAACACATATGTTCATATACAGAAGGACAAAAGATAACAAGCAAATTGTTAAGGAGCCCCTATGGGATCTACCCACCTGTCACCGTCATTGCAAACCTGTTTCATGAAGAATTCGAATCCAGAGCCCCTGGGCTAATGGCCAAGGCCAAAACCCAAATCTAGGTCTATAGTACATCGATGACACATTTGTGATTTGGCCCATGGAAAAGAAAACCTAAACAATTTCCTAACACACCCTAAACAAGCACCACCACCCCAAAATCAAGTGCACCAATGGAACAGAATAAAAACAAACAAGCTACATTCCCTAGATGTACTTGATGCTACAAAAGAACACAGATGCACCCTGGACACACCATATACCGACAAGAAAACAACACCAAACCGCTAGCCTCAACGGCCCAATCCCAACCACCACCCAAGCACAGATAAATTCTGTGGCGAGACATCTAAATTTACCAGAACCAAACGCCTGGCAGACAAGACAGCATTATAGAGGAAAACCCTTTCGAACTTATGGCAGCCCTGACTGAAGTATTGACAGCCAGATGGCTTCCACAAAAAGAGGAAATCACCAGCTTGATCCACAAAAACACACCAAAACCTCAAGCAGAGACCTATGAAGACCAACAAGACCTATGGAAACAGCTGTCTTGCCCTACCATAAGAGGTACTACAGATAAAACAGTAAGATACTACAAGGCATCAACATCAAAGACTGCACCTTAAAAACAGACAAATAGCCAGCCATCCTGAGAGAACCCAAGAACAAAATTGACCTGGAAAACGCAAGGCCATAATACGAAATGTCCCTGTACATCATGCCCGGCACATACCCACTTGGACAGACGCACAATCAGAAGCAATAATTTACCCGCCTAGTTGAACACAAAAATTGCAGTAAAAGAAAGCTGGAACACACGCTCGCTCAACTATCCAGACACGTGAAAACCACAGGTTCCACAACATCAACTTCAATGGCACGCAAAACCGCTAGCCACTATAGAAAACCCAGGCAAAAAGAATCATCAGAGAAGCCATAGAGAGTTGAAAAAAGACCTGACAGCATGAATAGAAGAGATGATTCCAGCAGACTGTCATCATTTGGAAGCTGCACATCTCAAAATAGAAACGAATCTTCCACACCACAAAACAGACGCAAACACCTGGAGCACCAGACAGACTCCCTCTGATGCTCCAACTCAACCCCCCACATCCTGAACACAACAGACTCCTCTGATGCTCCAACTCAAACACCGCCCCACCACCCAGGCACGCCCAGGTGAAAACCCAGCGTTGCTGATGAAGAGCAGCCGATCTTATTCACACGAAGCCACAGCAGCATTGGAAAGCCTCCAACACAAGAACAGAGTGCCTGCCAGCCAATCAAAGCACAAGGAAAGACAGAAGAAACAGAACCCAATCATCAAACCTCCAAGTCGCAAATGAACACAAGACCCAGGTTTAATAGCCTCAGAAAGAGAGACCAGCGGCTTCAATTTGAAACAGAGGAAGTGAGACACCACTTCCCATTCGACGAAGCCTGATGTGGCAGATGAGATTCCTGCTGAAGACGTTGCTACAACTTTAACAGACACAATGACCTACAAAACTTTTACAGAACTACAATGACGTGGGATTATACACCCGAAGGGAGCGAAACAGCACAAATATATATATATATATATATATATATATATATATATAATATATAATATATAATATAATATATAATATATAGTATGTCCTGAGGTATTTCGCGGTATGTGTATGGTGGATCTTTTGAGTTTTTTGGGTTTTCCCTTCGTCCGCGTAGAATTGAAGTATTATGGCAACGTTTCGATGAAGTCTCAATTATCATCATCTTCAGGTTGTTTCTTCAGCTCTGAGTGCTTCTT
>BHFT01000745.1:0-18471 GCA_004320025.1 Laticauda laticaudata | reverse complement strand
GGTTCCAACAACAAAAGGTTTTATTCGAACAGTAGTCAGAATAGGAACCTAGGATTAAACCACTTGCATATAGAACAAAAAGAATCAACAAAAACAGTAAAGGTAAGGATAGTGTTCTGCTACAAAAACAAATATAAAAAGATGTGTATAATGAGCTCCTCTCTCCAAGATGATTTTTGGGAAAGTTGTCCATTCTGAAGATGGAAATTTTATATGAAAGGATCAATATTGCTTTTATCCAATTATCTATATCTCAAAGAACACATTATATTTGTTAATATATCATGTTATATCTTGATAATGAAGGTATATCTTGATAATGAAGCATTATATCGTTTTGTTTTATTTTTCTCCTCAAACACCAAGTATGTGAGAGTTAATTCACATTTCTGCCTTTATTATAGTTTTACAGATTTTTTTAATAGCTTCTACATTATAAGACTCTCAGAATGATATTGAGTTCAAAAGAAGAAAGGTAGAGATTAAACTAATAAGTTTTTCATTATATAGTTTACTTCATTGTCTGATATTTTCCCATTTTGAAATTTTCCTGTTTTGGGAAGATAACTTTTGTGAATCACATTATTAATACTCATAGTGAAAAGGAGAAAAAAAAACCCAAGATAATAAATCTTCACAAGCTAACTGCAAAAAAGCAATCCATTCATTAATATGAAGCAACTGTTTACCATCAAGATTATCAGTATCACAGAGCACCTCAGACTCTGTGTCCTGTCTTTTAAGCAGTTTTTTAAGCTATACAAAACTTACCATAACATGCCTTTTTATCTTCAGCCAGTTTCATAAGATGGGGACATGCACAAGCAGCACTCCTGTTATTATTTATCAGGCACATATGGGAGCAAGGACCTCTGCCACTGTTAGCAGCACAAGGATTAGAAGCTAGAATTAAAAATGTAATACCAGGTTGGTTTATAATACAAATCTGCCTATATTCATATATTGTATTTTTTCCTGTTCTGCAGGATTTCATATTGATTGACTGATCATAAGAATGTAATTGGAGAGGGCAGAAAGGGAACAAAGATATATAACCTGCAGAGAAGTTATATTTATTAACATTCAATTATTATTATCCAATGATCATTCCAAAAGAAGAGATGCTGAGTTGGATTTTGCCCATGGAAACATATAAATCATTGCTCTTTAACATAAAGTGACAGATATTTCTGCTTTTTTTGCAGGCTGGAAAATAATTTCTAAGGAGGAAAGCAGGGAGCAACATTTGTTTTACCATAAAACAGACTCAGAGAAATGTATATTTTCAATTTTATTTTTGTTTTTATTTTAAAGGGGGGAGGGTGAGCCCTTGCATGCTCATGGCAGCATGAAGTCTTTCTTCAATTTTTTTTCCAGAGGACTTAAGTACTCCATTCTTGATGGGTTCTTTGAGCTATTAGTACATTCTCAGAAGGGAAGCAACTTCACTGGAAGGGTTTGAATTTTCTATCATACTCAATCCATATAGATGATCATCTGGCCTTGAAGTCTGGTATTACAAGATATGGTCAGCTGAATTTTTGAACTGAATTCCATTGGAAAGGAAATAACACTTTTTTTTTTTTGCATCCAGGATTGTGCCTAAGTGTTTGCTCAGAAGTGGGTTGATGGATTTGGTAATGGCAGAGATATTATCAGTGGCTTTCAGCACCACTATTTGTTTTCTCTTTCTTGACATATTCAACAAAGTTCTTCTAACTGAGCTTCTGATCAGGATTCAAGTCTGATATTTCTGAAGGATAAAGGAAGGCAATGCAGTTGAGATTGACAGTTAGAAAGAGAATTCTGGCTGGTCTCCCCAGAAAAAAAAGAAATCATAAGATTGCTCACTTTTACTCTGAACAGTTGTTTCTCATGAATTAACTACAGAAACTGAGGTTTTTGTGATCAGCTATAAATTGAATGTCTGGGAATTGAGGGATTTTGTTCAAGCTCACAAACATAATGTAGCCTATATGAAGAAGCCTCATTTCTTTCTTTTCTTTCTCTCATTTCTTAAGCATTTTCAAAGACTGCCTTTTGATTGTTATGCAGCTATTAGGAATATTCGGATTGACGTGTATTGGCTGAGTTTCCTTAAACTCTTAGCAAAAGAAGGTTTAAATACAAGTTTAAGGACTTTTTACATAACTTGTTTAATGTCTAGCAATGAAAGCCCACTGCAGTTATTAAGACTAAAATAAATGAAATATGATAGAGAGACTTACATTTAAGTTATTCTGTACTTTACTGCTTAATGATAGTATAATGAAGGATAAAACATTACATATATATCTGTAATGCATTCAATTCAATATTATGTTATTGAATATATGTTATTCAATATTATGTTATTGGTTGGATTTCTAGTATAATTGCAAACATATGTTCATAAAAACTGATGAAAACAATTGCAGTTATAATAGAAATATATCATAAATTTGGTTGCTTGTGAAAAGATTTCTCTAAAAATAATCATTGATTTTTTTTGTATTATTTTCAAAGTATTACAAAGCTTAGATGGAGTTAACTAACAACTGCTTATTATATTGATATAAATCTAATGTATCTGACACAAAAACTAATTGAATTTTAGTCCAGTAGATACCCTGTATTTAACCAGAGACATATATATACTGTCCTACCCTCGTTGGAGACGGACTTCGAGGGAGAGGAGGAACAGCCGACAGGGAGTGCAACTGTGGCTCCAGAGGTTGTGGAGGAGACTGGAGCAGGGCAGAGGCCAGCTGGGCAGTCAGAGGAAGACCCAGGCCCATCCCCTCTCCATCCTAGGGCATGCAGGAAGGAGATGATAAGGGAGAGATGTGGATGGCATGGTCTATGGGAGAGGAAAGGGCTTTGATCCTCTTCATGGGCTGCAGCTGTGAGAACTGATTAAAAGGACGGACATGCATATGGGCCAGTGCTGGAAACAAAGTGTGGAAATATCTCCAGTTGTCGTTTCTCTCTGAGTTTGGCATCCTTCCCATTGTGTGTTCCGATATCTGTGGACATCTTCAAGCCCTTATCTTGCCTGGTTCCCTTAATTGTTTCAGTGCGGTTTGTGTTGTTTTTACTCTTCATAATTTGTAGGCATTTTTATTTTAAACGGCATTTCCTCCTTTTCGTAACTGCTTGTGGGAGAGTTTTTTGTCTCCAGACAAGGATATTTGGAGCTTTGAAGCAAAATGAAGGAATAAAAGGGGCTTCAAATAAACTGTGTTTATTTTTGTATCCCACCCTAGGTCAGCACACATACTAACGTACAGGCTTAGATTCCTGAAAATAAAATATTAAGGACAATATTTTTTTCTTTTTGCAGTTCAGAGCTTTCTTTTTTAATTTTAACCCTTATTGCCATTCTATTTTTCTTTTTTTATAGCTGAAAAAACACAAACATGAAAGTTGCACAAAGAGGATTTCTGAAGCACACTGTTATTATTCAACGTAGTGTCTACTTTGACAATATTGAATATATGCACAATACTAATGTGTAGAGGAGACGGTAAAGATGAATAATCTTGACTTATAATGAAGCAAAGTGTGATTTCTACTAATGTCCCAATACTTGGTTGAAGATAATTCTATTAATTCAATGAAAACATTAAGGTATAACTTTGCAGTACTGCAACCATGCTATTTAAAGCAGGGGTGTCAAACTTGTATAGTCACGGTGGTGTCACCTGATGTATCAGGACATTTTTTTCTCTTTGCTAAACTGGGCAGAAGTGGGGATGGGGCCAGTACGTGACGTATCTGGCCTGTGGGTTGCGAGTTTGACACTCCTGACTTAAAGCATCAACAAGGTGAAAAATGGAGAAAAGTCTTTGTAATTTTCCCTATTAGAACCCTCCAAAGTCAGATAATATTTTTCAACAATTCTAGATCAATCTACCCATGAAATAGTGATGCTAGGGTGAACAGCTGTTATTCATCAATACTTGTTGACTACAATACTTGTTAAAAAAATAATAACCTCACAGAATGGTTCCAAAATCAGTGCAGTGTGTGATACACAAACACAATACTTATTATCTTGATCCAAAATTAATTACCATTTATATTTATGACTTAACAATGAAGTTGAATAACAATACAAAGGCTACAAGTAACATTTTTATACAAATTATTACTTTACCTTGGGGTTGACGGCTTGGATGATAAATTTGAAGATCAAAAGGCTGTGCACTGGTTTTTTGTATCACACTAACATTTTGGCCTGTCCATTTATTTGCTTTAGATAATGTGTTTGTTCTCCAGTCTGTCCAATATACCTCACTCCCAAAAAGGGAGACAGCAAAAGGGTGAGAAAGATATTCATGACCTCGTATAATTTCAATCATGCCAGTCCCATCGTACAGTGCTGAATAAATAGCATCTGACCTGAAAAATGATTAAAACACTCTCTTGAAATTGTGCTTATTACATCTATGATCTATTTCTTGGAAAATTAAACAAATAAAAAAATAATTTTATATTGCTTCCCAAAGGGCAGCTTAACTGTATCAGTCTCATCATATACTAGAAAAGTTATAAGCAAATGTTTATTACTATTCAATTAATTTATTTTTAACAGTTAGAAAACTTTATAAGTCAATTTTTACATCATAATTTTTTAGATTGAATGTACTCAGTAAATCTCCAGGCTTTTAACCATCAGTGGCAGATCATAATATTTTAACATTGATCAATATTCTGTTTTATATATTTGGTTGAAAAAAATTCTCTACTTCCCTACTTCTTCTCAACTTCCCAAAGGTAGCCTTTATGTTGCTTTTCTTGATTTAAGGGCATTGTTCTGGTCATTTTATGTGGTTATATATTTTCTAATACTTTCCTATATCCTTTTTCAGATTTATTTAAGTTCTACATAAATGATGTTCATCTGTTTCCCAAATACATGCATTTTGGTGGTTCAAAGATTTACAATACAATGATTTAAGAAGCTTATACCGGTATAAATTCCTAATGTACATGTTCTTGTGGTAAATACAATTTTTGTTCTGACCAAGGCTTCCTGAGACAGTAACAATCACATACTGTTCCAAAAAACCTTTTTTAATAATTATTATTTCAATGGCTGTGAATTATATGCATTCACAGCCAGTAGTGAGTACCAAGCAATTTATGAATAGTCCAACAGAACTCTGCCACAGTCTTTCAGGATAAGGCTGATAAGCACCCACCTTTATCTCCCTTGAAATTCTGCCAACAACTCAATTGCCAATTAGCTGTACAAGGCCAAACAGAACACAAAGTCAACACAGAGCTTCAGATTTTAAACCAACCAGAATGAACAAAGTTGCTTCTTGCAAAGTGGCTTCTTTTGCTCCTCCTTTATGTCTTATGGGAGAGGCCAATCATCTCCAAGCCTTACTCCCAAGTTGCCCCTTTTGTCTTAACTGTTCTTGTCTTCTGGCAGCTCTATGCAAGCGCACACTGGGAACAGGCTCCTCCTGTTCCTCTGCCTTGCTGATGTCAGATTCTGGAGGCTCTGGGGTCAGCACATAAGTCTCAGATGGCCCTGGCCCCATCTCTGTGTTGGATAGAAATCCCTCATCCGAGCCCTCCCCAGACTCCAGAACTGGTCTATGTCCAACTCTGCTGCCAGCTCTGCAGGCCACCAGTGGACCACAACAATTTTAGACATTAAAAAAGAACCAAATAACATTTCTACCCTTTGTAATGTAATGAAAATAAATTATAAGAGACATATTCATATATTTTACCTTGCATCTGTCCAAACTATCCGTTTTTCAAAATGATCAACTGTAAGACCATTAGGCCATGCTCCACTATCCATGTCTTTATGTATGATCTTTCTTCCTGCTCCACTCATGGAAGCAGATTCAATGCGAGGAAAATTAGCATCCCAGTCTGTCCAAAACAGAATTCTGAATCATGCAAAAAGAGACATATTAATGGGAGCAAATAAAATAATTAATAATTTAGAAAAAAGCATCATTATTAGCTACCAATCACTATTAGCCCAGGCATTTTTCCCAAGATAGTCATATTATGTAAATATTTTGAAATAAGTAAGTAAATAAGTGAGTAAGTAAATAAATGATAGATTGTACACCTTGCCACTGGAAAAACAGTGATTTTACGAACAAATTTATTTCTATAATTTCTGGTACAGTGAAATATACTGATTGCAAATATAACTACTTCATTTACTTTAAAAATAATTTTTTTAAAGTTAAAAAGTATTTTTCATTTGCAAGAATGGAGTTAATCTGAATGTTATACAATTGGGAAAAAACAGCACGATTATGGAGAGGCTAACTGATTTTAGTTTTAATTTACAGATTTCCTTATCTTCTAGGGATAGTACTAAATTGATCTATTCCAATAATTTTGAAATATTTTGAGGGATTTTCTACAACTAGAATTTATTATCATAATTGATTTATGGAATTATCAGAGCATTTTTCAGAGATTATTCCTCTGCTCAACATAGAATGAGACCCTCTTAGTGAGGAAATTTAGTTAAGCACCATAAACTAAATAATATAGGAGGGGAAAAAAACCTTCAGTCTGAATCTAAATACACATTAACATTCTTGTGAGATCTACTCTGTAGCAAGGAAGAAATCCTTTTTCTCTGCCTCTAATACATTACCACAAAGTTATCCAGTAGAGTTATTTCAGGTGATTTACTAGGTATTACATCTTCTTCTGTACTGTAGTTAAGAGGAATTATCTGAAGGTTGCTGTGAGTAGTTTGCAAAACATTGCTGATAACATCAGTTGCATGTACTCCTGCTTGAACTTTTGGTTAAAAAGTAATTTTTGTGAATGCTTACTTAAACCACGTCCCTAGTGCCAATAGATGAATTATTTGTTTTGCCTTGTAGAAGTGAATTTTATACTTGTATTTTATTTTCACATACACTTGCGTTTTATACTCACTCCTGGCTCATAAAAGCTGCTAGAGGAAGGCTAATTGATTGGCTACTAAAAATATAAATTCCTCCAAGAAAAATGTGCACGATCTATCTTTTCCAAAGGATGTTGTGTTAAAATCTTAATTGTTATTTAAAAAGAAGCACCCACTAATTAGCTATTCCAGGGTTTTAATTCTCTTCCCCCAGCAGAAATACAAGGGTTGTCTACACACTTTTCAGTCTCATTTACGTTTTGTGAGTGAAATAGCCATTGTGATTTATTTCTGCCATGTAGAATGTATTTCATAATGGTATTTCTACTATACTCACTAACTTATCCAATGCAAAATTTAGAGAGGCTCCATTATGTTCCAGTAGCTTGTACTTCTCTAAAGTTTGTCTAAAGCTTTGTATTGCTATGCCCTCATATTGTCCAGTTTAATGCAGTTCAGGAAAAAAATGCAAAAAATTTGATCCCTATTGGGGGGAGCTATTACCTCATCTTATTTCCTATATAATCAAATTCCAAGGTTTGGCTCTTATTACATTCTGTTTATCTATTCTGAAAAGGAAAATACTACTTGCTGACTTCACAGTACCATTTTACAGATGTTTCAGCACACAACATTGGATGTTTTAGCTCACAACTAATTCAAGATGCAAAGCTCCCTGCTGATATCAATTAAAAATTCAGTATGGATACAATTTGGACTCTTGAACATGCTTGCAATAGGTTGCTTTATACACAATCATCCAGGTGAAGGAAACAAGGTGAAATTGAGAAGGTTTTTGCTTTTCTTCAGCAATGACTATGTAAAATTTAAAATTTACACAGAGTGGTGAAATGAATACAAAATGTTAACAATTTCTCTCATGTGTGTTTATGTATACATATCAGTGGTGGGATTCAAATATTTTTACTACCGGTTCTGTGGGCATGGTTTGATGGGCATGGCAGGGGAAGGATATTGTAAAATCTCCAGTCAGAGGTGGCCGGTTCTCCGAACTACTCAAAATTTCCACTACCGGTTCACCAGAACTGGTCAGAATCTGCTGAATACCACCCTTGGTACATATGCTATTTACCATTTAGGCAAAGCTTTAAGAGATATTATTCCATTTAGCCGTTTTCATGATACATTAGTAATACTCAGTTACATGTATCCTTTTCAGCTGATGCCAGAATTAGTGTAATATTTTAACTTCTCTATAGTAAAACAAATAACAAAAAACTCAGTGTGAAGTAGATGAGGATTAATGAAATAGGTATTTCAAAGGAAAATGTAAAAATGTTTAATAGGCAAAGAAGTTTCAAAATATTAAATATATATGTTGGCTTGCTAGTCCCGGGTAGAGAGACTTTCTGTTGAGGCACCTCTGAATATCATTTCTCCAGAGATCAGACTGATCTCATGCCCATCCCAAGCAAACAGCATTTTAATCTTTAGTTTTATTCGGTTTTTTTTTAATTTTACTCAGTGTTTTAGTTTTTAGTTTTAAAATGTAAATGTACCTTTGAATTATATAGTTAAAATGCAATTTATCACAACATAAAGAATTATGAATTTATTAAGGTTGGGACTACCAAAAAGGAAAAAACCTTCATGTAAAAAAATGTACTCCCTCAGATTTAAAGGCATTAAAATTTATGCTTGATTACTATTAATAATAAATAAGCAATAAATAGACTGACCACAGTTATTTTGTATGGTCGAGATTTAACTATGTGTTTAAAAATTCCATGATTTTCTTTAAAATACGTTTTGGTTGTTTCCCTCTTTTTACTGCTTTTTCTTTTTCTTTCTCTTTTTTTATATTAAAGCAATGCAATATTAAGAAATAATTCTGCATGATTTTTTAAAATTGTAAGTTAACATAAAGAATAATTACCCATATCTGGGATCCAAAGCAATAGCTCTAGGATGTTCCATTGCACCTGCGATTAGGGTTGTCCTCAGTGTACCATCTAATTTAGCAACTTCAATTTGATCCAGATTGCTGTCTATCCAATATATATTTTCAGCAATCCAGTCTACAGTAAGACCTTCTGGAGTAGCTAAACCGTGTTGGACCACAATTTCAACTGAGCTTACACCTGTGAAAATATTACAACAAATCTTGCATTTTAAAAATTTATAGAAAAAGCAAAAATGATGTACTTCTTAAAAAAATAAAGCAAGCACTCCCTGGTCATTTGTAGTTCCATTTTTCATAAATTTACATATTTCCAATTGCCAAAAATATAGCAGGGTTGAACTATGGAGTCCTTGTGCTCTCTGAGCTTGCTTTTTTGCGATGTTTCATTACAAAACTTACATCATCAGATTGAGGGTTTCATATAGTTCTTTATTTTTGTTTGCTATTTTACACATGTACAAAATGGCATACATGCTTTTGGATACGTACTTAGTAGGTTTGTTTTTTAAGGCTCTTTATGTACAGTTCCATTATATATAGTCAAGAGGTGAACATATAACCCTTCTGAATAACATAAATATTTTAATATGAATATATTATAAACAAAGGTTCTGTTTGAATTATAACAGTCAATACTTTTATAATTACAACAAAGGTGATAACCATAATAATTTAAAAACTATGATCATAGTAATTATTACTGTAAAGTAGCTCTCATATAATTTTGAAATGAATTTGAACTCTGATATGTCTATTGTGAAAGTGATCACCATCATTAATATTTAAATTGTTAATACTATATTATCCATTAAAAGTATTTCTATTTCACTTTTAAGCCAGAAAGTGTCTAAAGACAACTAGGTACAATCGCAATTGCTATTTTGTATTTTTACATAACATGTATTTTTGGAATGCATCACAAAAGGGTAGCACTGTTGGAAATGACTTGTTTCTAATCCCTCAGGGCTGAGATAATTGTTACAATTCTGCAAACTATGCATGCAGAACATGGTATGAAAACTGTTCCACTATCATTTTTCCGCTTCTGCTGAGTTTATGCATAAATTTTCTAATATTTTAAACACTACAGGAAATCTTTGTTTACTAACGTTAATGGGACTGGCAAATCCCTTGCTAAGTGGCATGATTGAAAAGTATCATATGATTCAACCTGACTTGCATCAACTTCTGCTGCAGTTGTTAAGCATGACATCATGTGGCTGCCACTTCTTGCCATTGATTTTGCTTGTTAGAAGTTGGCTCTGAAGGTCATAAATGGTGATCATGTGACTATAGATATTGCAACTGTCATAAATGTATGCTGGTTGCTAAACACTGAATCATGATAACATGGTCATGTGAACATGTGACCGTGTTATCATGGAAGTTTGAGTACCAGTTATAAATCTTCTATTTCAGTGCCAACATAACTTCCAACAGTCCCAGAATGAGCAGTCAGTAAGCAAGGACTACCTGTATTTGATGACTCAACAAGGTCATCTACTTGCAGAGAAGTCCTCCAATATTTTACCTTTAAGAATTTGCAGACTGTTTTTCTCTAAGCTTATGGTTTGCAGTTACTGCTAGTAGACCAGGAGAGGAGACAGTGTAGGGACTTGATGGTGAAGGTTATATTAGAACCTTTGAGGAAACATTTTATAGCACTGTTATATATACAAGCAGTGTGCCGGATTTGGCTTTTGTATATAAAAAAAGATTAAATATTTAAAATAATTTTTAAAAATTATTCTATAAGTGCACCAAAAATTCAAGAAAAAGAAGAAATATTTGATCCAAAACTTCCACATACTCTTCTAATTTCTGCAATTTCCATGGTTAGTATAACAATTTATTAAAGACTAATAAAACGATTCTGCTGGCATTTTCAGAAATAAAGTGCACTGAATTCTACAGATGTATTGTGAATATTTTGAGAAAATAAGCCTTTGGCTTGAAATGGAATATGATGTATGAAATACACAGAGTCCCAAATGAACTTTGATGGATTCATCTGAGAAGGACATTATGGCTATAATTCTGTCACACAATTGCTTTCCAACATCTTGCTGATTGAATTTACCTCAGAAGTAACATATATCTTCTGTTACAAACTTTTATTGGTGTTTTGCATTTATCTCCTATGTATTTCATCATTCTGAATTCAAGTTTTATTAGAAGAATTAAAAAATAAAATAAAACTGTAGAATATATCCTTTACACGCTTCCTATTTAATGTTTGTTAGAAATAATAAGGGGAGCACAGCATGGTAAAACTCTCCTCAATGGTCTGACATGAAGCAACTGAAGGAGCTGAATGACGAGCCAACACTTTATACATTTTGAGGAGGGAAAGGATAAAGATTTTAGAGAAAGTATTTGGACACAGGTTTTCTGGAACTTTTTCATGTGATAGCACAGGGAAAAAAATCACAATACAAGATTACAGAAATGAAAACACACAAAAACTTCTTTTTAACTATAAAAATTCTTATCTAGACATCAACCGACTTTTCAAAAAGTAATAGGCAACTTTACAACAAAGTATGAGAAATAAAAAGGAATTGCATTGTTTCCCTTTCTGATATACCGAGCTTTTAATATAAAATTATACCAAAAAAGAAGCATCTAAAGAAATAACTTGTGTCTGAAACATGCTGGGCTTGATAATAAGTATTCTAATAGAAGTTTCTCCTCTTTTTATTCTTTTCTTTTTGTTTGCATATTTCTTATGTGAAAATGTGATACTTCAAAGAAAATATACACAGAATAGTAGACAATATAAACTGAAAGACAGCAAACAATCATTTTAACTCCTGGTTAACAGGTGTTTTGTGATTATCCATAACTAGCAAAGTAGCAATTTTTGAACATACAAATTAACCTACAGTAATCATTTTGGGTGCATAACCATAGCACACATAAAATTATAAATCTGTCAATTGATCCCAAAGATTATCTTTAGCTGCTATGATCAAAGTTATGATCTAAGCAGAAAAATATTTGTGATGAACTTCTGAATGTATTAAAGATACAGAGTGCGTATGTCATCTTTGCCCGCATCACAGCTAAGGCAAGATTTTAGGAAGAGGTGGCTTAAATACATTTTTCATTGTATGTATATTGAATCAATTTTAATCTCAGTCCTACTGATATCATTTTAGCATTTTTAAGGACATGAATCAGTTGATAGGGCATTGTTGGAAATTTCAGTTCTTTAGCCCATGTTTGAAACATCTCAATTTCCACTTTAAAATTTTTCTTCAATCTTTGATAGAGATATGCTATAACTTTTGATCCTGTCATGAATTTCATCTAACAAAAATTTTCAAATGCTGAATCATTTGTTAGTATCTGAAAACATAGTTATAATGAGCCACTGTGGTACTGATTACTTTTGCTGACTGCCAGCTGCCAGCAGTTCAGCAGTTTGATTCTCATTGGCTCAAGGTTGACACAGCCTTTCATCCTTCGGAAGTCAGGAAAATGAGGACCCAGATTGTTAAGAGCAATATGTTGACTCTGTAAATTGCTTAGAGAGGGCTGCAAAGCACTATGAAGTGGTATATAAGTCTAAGTGCTATTGCTATTGCACTATTCATCCTATATTTCAGATAATGGCAGTTGATCTACTATCGGAAGAAGGTTTAAAATGAGTTGCTTGGACTGCATTCTCCTTATGAATTCAGCCACATTACTTTTATTGCATACATACATACAAAGAAACACATGCACACAAACTGCTAAATGCAGTAAATGTATGTACCACACAAGTGACACATATTTGAAAAATCCCAGATATTTTTTAGATATTGAACAGAAAGAGAAAAAAGCCATGAAGAAAATACTCAATCACCAAACACCAAACCCTCAAAATTATTTATTTATTTAGCAAATTTATTTTGCTGCCCAACTTATAATGCTGACCTCAGGCAGTTTGCAATGTTAAATTTCCACAATATAAAACCCCTAAGTTTCCCACCAATACTTCTGCAAGCAGCAACAAGCATAATCAAACCAATCACTTCATCAACTTCATATCAATTTGAGGTCCTCAGGACTACTGACAGATTTATGTCTTCACAACCTTCAGGGAAAATATCAAAATGGTGCCAATCTTATTTCTGGGAGAATGACATTGCATAGGGAGGGAGCAACCATTGAGAAGGCCCTTTTTCTTGGGCCCACTTTATATACCTTTCCATATATTACTCATTCATAGTATGTATTGATGTACATGTTTACCATTTAAATAATAAAATATATTTGTACATATTTATAATTTATGTAATAAAAAAAACTTCCAATTATAACTCATTCATTATATTTCCTAAACTGAGTCCTGTACCACTTAATTTAAGAAATAAAATAAAATCTAAGCTCCATTTCATACCTCCAGTTTCAGAAAGCTTGCCTCTGTAAATTTTATCTTCTACTACATCTGTCCAGTATAGTAAGCTTTGATTGAAGTGAAAATCAAGTGCTATTGTATTCCTTAAACCAGGAACTAATAGACTGTAGTCTCGTTTCTGCAGATCAATCTTTCTGATCTCATGCCGAATAGAAAAAATGATGAATGCTTCAAAAGGATCTGGAAACAGAACAGTACATTTTATGGTGAAACCTAATCAGTAGTAGGTTATTACAGTGAATGTAATAAAAAGACATTTATCTCATTAATATTTGTAGAATATTCTGATTGTAGAATAGGGAGAGAATAACCTCTTTTAAGAAAAAAAACATCAGACTTTTCCCAAGCAGATTAGATTGGAGTCTATTAAACAGGGATATAAAAATCCAGGAACTTTCAATATGGAATTTTATTTTAGGAAAGTTAAGAAGCCATTATGAAAGAATTCCAATAAATTTTGGCTGTCAAAATAAGATATACATATAATTAGTTCAATGTTTAATTATTGTGTGTTTTATTTTATTGAACAGTCCTCTCTTTTGGATGGCCTGCTTTTGATCCTTTCATTTGGTAATAGCTAAATATATTCAGATTATTCTCCTCTGACCTTGAGAGGTATGGGGACATATGATGGGGGAGGGCTCTTCTTGAATTCAATTCCAGTGCCGCCTTCTAGTTCTACATTCCTGCCCCTGTGGTAAATCCCATTTCTTGGTCACAGAATCTCAGATGCCTAGGTTTCTAGTTGTTGCTGCTAAAGGCCAGGTCAGCCTTTTATAACAAATGAGAAGGCTGAATTGACATGTATTATCTAAACCCCGTGCACCTGGAAGGGGTAGTCACTTCTTGGAATGGTGCCCAGACAGGTTTTGGATGTAGCATCAGCCCAGAACACAGGGCAAGGATGCAGAAGTAACAATCTTCATCTGAGACACTCTAATGATGCTGCTCTTAGATGATAATTTAAGTTACTGGATATGAGAATCTGTTCATTACAATTGGGCTCTGGAGATCAGTTAGAATTGTTGCTCTCACAACAGTCTCCCTTCTGCACAGTAATCTTTCTGCCTGAGCTCCTTGACTCCATTTCTAGGTTGGTGGAGATCCTTAGGCTTATTAACCTACACCCAGGAGATTTCAACACACTTTCCTTAGAGATGGAGTTTGGGGATAATCAGGAGATCATGGCCACTATGATAGTCTTCAGGGATCTATGGAATTTGGGGGCTTTCGGGACCTGAGAATCTACCACCATAGGGAGTGAATAAGGTGGCACTGCCTCAAACAGTCCCTTTTTACAAGCTGGAGCTCCTTCTGGACTCATGATTCATTGGCAAGGCAAATTATGCTGGCATATTTTCTGTCAAGGACTGGATGACTGCACTTTAAACAGACCATGAGAAGGAGTTTCTGGGCTAAGGATGATTTTGAACTTGGGTCCCCCAATTCTTGGCCAGTACTTTGACTATTACATTATACTCATCAGAATTGACTGCCAGGCCGAAGCCAGAGAAATTTACTGATGTTTCTTGCTTGCTTTCTCTATATATTGCAGTGTGTTCATAGGAGTTGGGAAGAATTATTGATAATTGGAATATAATAACTTTTTATTCCAAAATATATTTCTATGACATGTGCAAAAGGTTTTTTAAATTTAACTTTATAGTATATATGTATTCTCTTCCTAATCATGTATAAGAAAATAGAAAGCTTTTACTTCCCAGTTTCCCATTATTTTTCTTAACAAATTTCTTTAATATTCTATAGATCTTGGAGGACCAATCTCAACCCTTTCTTTAACCTGTTATTGTTTTATCTCCATTTCTTTTATAAGGCAAATGCTCCATGAATATGAAGATGGCTTATGGGCTTGTTTAGAAACCTAAAAATATAAATTTGACAATATTTCTAATAAATATGAAAAAGAAAAGAAAAAGTATTTTTAGCACATGAACTACATTTAGCATATTTAGCATATGAACTACATGTACAATATAAAATTTTGTATGATGTAAAAGTATGTGACTGAGTAGGTATGGCTGTGAGCATCTTCCTTCCTCCCTTGCTCCTTCTTAATGTGCTACAAATTTAGCACAATTCAAATTTACACAGCTAAAACTCAAAAACAGTGATTCCCCTACCATTGCAAGAATAAAGAAGATATTTCACGTGTAACCATCCTCTATAACCATCCTCTAAAATGTATATATAATTTTTGAATCACAAAGTTCTTCATTATTGGTGGAATGGAAAAATGAAATTGCATTTTACATATACCTACCAATACGTAGAAAGCCAAATATTCAAATACTGCCTCTGATCAGTGAGATTGAAACAAGAGCATTGAAAAATTGTTATCAAAAAAGTTGTTATAACAAATGCACTTTCAGAGAATGGTATTAATTTGTTGTCACCTGTTTTCTGTATTTGGCTTCTACAAACACTTTCATACTTAGACCACTATATTTTTAATTCAAGTTTTAGAAAAATATTTTCTAAATTTGTCATTCAATTGCATTTATCTTTTGATGAACATGTGATGATATAGATTAATATTTTTATTAAAAGAAACAAAAAGAACATAAATATTTTCATAAAACAGAAGTTCATCAAGTATCATCAAGTTCTACATTGCATATAAAACATTTAAGTCTTCTAAATAGAAACAAATTGTGAAGCATCTGTATTAGAAGAGTTAAAGGACTCCTGTTTGTCTAAAGCAAATGGGTCATTTTGACACATGAAATTTTTGTAAGACATACTTAGTAATAGTGAATAGATAAGCAAATGTCAACTTACCAATATAAGCACAGCTTTCACCATCTTTACCAAGTTCCCAACCTTCATAACAGGAGCACTTAACAGCATTTTTATGCTGTTCGCATACTTGGCTGCATTTCTGATGTTTGATGCAATAATCTACATAGTCACAGGTCTTATTGTCTGAATTTAAGTACAATCCTAGGGGGCATGAACAGACAATTCTACCTCCAGGAACTACTGAACATTGGTGGCTGCATCCACCGTTGTTAAGTGAACATTCTTCTGAAATAAGAATAGTAATTATATTATTTAAATAAAAACAGGTGAAATGTGTTTCTGAGACATAAATGAAAATTTAATCTATCACCATAGATATATTTTATAAGATTAGATCCAATAGACTGCAGAATAAAAGGTGTATTCAGAACCATAGATTCTTTGGCATTCGGTTCACATATATAAATAATATAGTCTGTAGGTTTAAAAATAAGGTAATAAAAGGCAAGCTGGGTGGTTTCAGAAGCTGGAATAACAAAAATCAAATTTATTAGGGATAAGTAAATAATATATTGCATAAAATGTAGACCATGATGGTCTTTGCATACAAATACATATAACAATCTTCTGTATGTGTCAGGAGAGGACTAATACTTGCTGCCCTGACATGCTCTGTTTATTTTGTGTTCACTTTATGCTTTTCATTGGTATGGAAAAAAGAGTCTGGGAATGCATTATAGTTGGAGCATGAACCTGTCTCAACATCCAATGTAGGAAAGAGGAAAATTATGTAGTTTAAAACAATTAATTTTATAAATTTTCAGTAAATTACAACTGCATTGTTACAAGAGAGGGGAGGGAAGAGGGAAGGGAAGGGAGGAGAGGAGAAATGAAATTTGATGGCCACCTGAAACATAAAGTGCTTTTTGAATTCTTTGAATTCTATTCAAAATTTTGTACATAAACATTGATAATTTTTCTCCTTTGAATTTGCTTTATTTAAAAAATGGGCAAAATGAAAGAACAATATTTCAGCTTGGTATTAATTTCAACCATATAAGGGTTTGAGAAAAACAATTATCAAACATTAAAATTTACATAAGGAGTGTGGCTGGGATAAGAGAGTCTGGATATATTATTGAGGGACCATAATTTAATTTTTTCATACATCTGCATTCGATCAAGTATAATTACCACAAAGATCATCTTCATCAGATCCATCAGGGCAATCTCTTATTCCATTGCAAAGCTTTTCAGGCTGTAGACAGATGGAAGTGTCATTAGCACATGGATATTTTGGTGGCCCACACATATAGCCTTCACAATTATCTTCATCAGACTGATCCTCACAATCAATGTCTCCATCACACAGCCAAGATTTGCTAATACATCTCCCTTAAAGAAAAGAGAAAATAAACAAATTGATTCCTTTTCTTAACAAGGCTAATTATTCATTCATATTTTATTTGTAATGCCACTATTTTATAGAAAAATAACTTCAAGTGATGGCCCATATATATATTTTAATCTCTATCCAAAACTCACCACTGATCTTTTGTAAAAATGAAGCAATGTTAGCCATTCCCAATCTTTTATTTCAGATAAAAGATGCAAAAATTGGAAACAGCAATATGGAACTGTAAATAAAAGCCATTTCAAATAGGAATCTTCTGAAAGTTTTGTGAGATTTTTATTCTAGGTATGGAAAACTCTTTTTTCTTGGGGAAAATAACAAAATAAATTAGTACTAATTTAATTTAAAATATATATATATATAATAATATTATTTCTTTCATTGTGTATGCCTTATATGACAAGATAACTAAGGATTTTTATTTCTTCTTTTTAATAAATATATTTCAAACCATTTTATGAGGATAGACTTTGATAAATGCTTATTCAAAAAAGAAGAAAAATATTTTCCATCTGAATTAACGAATGCAATAAGCATAACTATTTTCAACCCAATTACATTGGTTCAATTCATAGGGAACCCAGTTAATTGAGGTATATTGCATTTGACCTAATAATGAGATTCTAGTTTAAGGATGTGTATGACTGATTTTTGTTTCTAGAAGGAGCTAGTGAAAGAAAAGAAAGCAGTTGCCGAATGGCCAATTACTGATCTATTATATACACTAACTTTCTCGGAGCTATGTTTCAGAATGTTCTTATTCAATTTCTACAAGATATTTCCAATTTGTTCTCTCGGACTAGGTACCAGAGGTTTTTTTCTTTTTCTTCATGCTAAGTACTAAATTAATAGCAATGTAGATAAAAGCTGGTATGTATATTTCTATTAATATATTAATGACTATCAACTTTGTACCGGTATCATCAAAGCACTGTGCAATATTGGTAAAAGTGTGTTAAGTTGATTGTTTCTAATCATGTTAAGGGCCTGTCACATAGGCCGACTGATGCAAAACGTATGTAAAAAGGACACAGCGGATGAGAAAATGTTCCATCCGTTGTTATCTGCTCTCAAAAGTGCCC
>BHFT01000744.1:0-28566 GCA_004320025.1 Laticauda laticaudata | reverse complement strand
TAAAACAAATTAAGTAAAATATGGATTATCTTGTAAAACATGAATGAATAATAGTATAGTCAAATGATTGATTAACAGTGATATTAATATATTTAGGAATATTTGATTGACAATATGAAAACATATACAATGTAACTGCAAGTGATGACTATGAAGTGGAGGCACAAAACAATTTGTAAATCAAGCGACACACTATATGTACATATATATATGGAAGATGGCTTGATGTTTTTATGTTGTGTTTGTCTGTCTTAAAAAACAATACTTTTACAAAAAAAGGTACAATTTAAGATTAGTTAGTCCTAGCCCTCCTCTTTGATTAAATGACCAAAATAAAAGACAAAAGTCAGTTTTAGTAAAACAAATAAATGTAAAGAACAACTTTTGAAATAAAGGTTTGTTCTTTATAATAAATATAAGGTGCTGAAGAATGCCACTCTGACATTGGACTTCCTTTTGAATGGGCTGGAGACTAGACTGTATCATTCATTCATTCATTCATTCATTCATTCATTCATTCATTCATTCATTCATTCATTCATTCATGTTAGCAGACATAACATTCAATCTTTAGCTTGCACACAACATGCAAGGTAGATTGGGTTGAAAAAAAACTGGGCCAAAGTCACATAGTGAACTTGCTGAGAGTGGAGTCAAACCTGGGTTCTACTGATCTTAGTCCAGCATCTTAAATGGCGCCCATCCAGTGATGGGCTGCTGCCTGGTCAGACTGGTTCAGGCAAACCAGTAGTTGTGATCACTGTTTGGGCTTGCGCACCCACTCCTACACTATCCTTTCCATATATAACTAACTTTCTGGCTTGTTCTCCCCACCCACTTTTCCCAGCTGAGTTCTGCGCTGTACCTGCTGTACTCACTGGAGCTGCCTGAGTAGATTAGCTGCATGTTTGAAGCTGTGTTTCAGCCCCGCATGTGTTCACGACTGGCAAACTGGTTGTTAAAGTAAGTGCAGCCCACCTCTGCACCCATCACACATGCAAATGGACTGAATGAGTGCAGTATAGCAGGTGGATTGATAATTTAATTCAAATATACAAATGGCTTGTAAAGATGCACTTTTAGATGAAACAAGGAGAAGCTTATTAATAGATCACTGCATTTCTGTATGACTGTTAGATTAATTTAAGCTTGTCTGCAAAAGTGTTGTTTTCTTCTACCTTTTACAAGAACAGCTTTTAGCATACTTCAAAAAAACCATATAAATTTCATTTAAAAATATAGAATTATTCATCATTAAGTATAGTTGATCTAACCAACCGCTAACAGAAATTAGGAAGATACAAACAGTGGGGTTTAATTCACAAGACAACTGAAATCTTTCAGAGTTTTTGGCTGTGAAATAGCAATCACTTTTCCAGATGCAAGAGACAAAAATTCTGCAGTAAACTTTAGGATTAAGTCTTTCTTAAATGACTGATAAGAGTGATTAATGAAGAGATGTCATAGAATATGGTGGGAACTATAGGACAATGATTTAAGATTCTGAAAAGTTAGAGCCTCAAAGAGAAGAAATGGCATTCTTAACCAGAAAAAAATAAGGTATGTTCTGAATGTTTCTTCTCAATGCAATAAGATTCTGAATACAGGAAAGGAAAAAAGAGATTGCTCATTTTTTTAAAAAACTGACATCTTTATTAATATATTGTTGTATAAGGAAAATGATCAAATTATATTTATTTATATCTATTTTGTTACTTGCATTACTATACTGGCCTTATACTTGGACCCTTAATGATTATTTTCCTTTAATGATCCAATGATATTTAATGGTTAGAGGAAATTAATTACTAGGGGTACAAGTATGAGGCCAGTATAGTAATGCAAGTGTGGTGATTCACTAATCAGAAGGTCTGGTAGCTCATCTTTAAAATGACATGTCTGAAACTTTATCAGCATCTTAGGATACTGATGTGTGTGTGTGATTATCTTTATTTACTTCTTACCTGTTTTCACTTTTACCTCATATTCTTCACATTTTATCTCATTGATCTCTTGGTGCAATCATATTTGTAGAGTTCTTTGAAAATTTAATATTTCCCTCAGTTTTCTTTCATGTTTGATTTCATCTTAATGCACACTACAATATTTCAAACTATGTTGGGAAATTATGAACCCAGGACACATTTCAGTATAAACAGAAATGATTAAATGTAAATGCTGAGACTGGAGTCATTTGGGTCTCTATAAATTGGGCTGGGTAATGGGAGAAATACATTCAAAATGGTTGCAAGATGTAAGCGATCAGTTCCATTCACCATTTTGGCTGGATCTGTCTGTCTTTAGAAAAACCCAACAGGTGCATGAGAAAAAGTCAATCTCCATAGGAAAGATATTATTGCTAGGATGATAAATAGGACAGTAAAAATCCTTCATCCTTGCTATTGTTGTTGAGATGGAAATTTAATCCTGGGGTTACATACCACTCTTCCACTCCAGATGAAATGGAGGTGAGTGGATCCAAAAGATGTAGACATGTATCAAAACAGCTGCCTGGAGAAACAGAAAGGACCATATTAATCGGAAATGCTGAACTAAACAGCAAAGGACATATTCACCCCTGGAGAATTCCAGATGTTCTAAATTTGCATTTCCCATTTTTGCACTTTTCAAAGAGCTCCCATCATGCTGAGCCAATGAACAATTGATGATTATGTGAAGAGAAGGAGTGGTTGGGGTGTGTGTGTGTGTGTGTGTGAATAATGATTCCAGCATGAAACGATAAACTTATATACTCAGAATAGACATGATGGTATGTTGTTATCATGATATAAGAGTATTTTTTATTTTTTATTTTCAATAGCTGAGAATGCTACCCATCCCTTCCTTATATCAAATTGTCAGATGTAAGAAATGGTTGTTTTCTTGTGGAAAAGATATTTTTACTCTGCTTTGCTTCCATATTTTCTAAAGTGAACTGTGTATCTAGAATTATCATATAACACATTCAGTCCAGCAGTCATTCCTAGGTGAGTGGGCATCTGAACATCTTTTCTGTCTGATTCTCAAACGAATGAATTATAGGACTGCTTTGGATGAAGAAGAGATGTTATCCATTCAGTCATGTCTGACTCTTGGCAATTCTATGGATTGGCTCTCTCAATATCTCCTGATCTTGCACTACTTCTTTGAGTTGTTCTATGCTCTGACTGGTCTCAGCTTTGATGGTATCCAGCCACTGTCTTTGGTGGCCTGGTTTCCTTTTACCACTAACTCTTACAAACATAATTTCTTTCTCCAGTGAATTTCCCCGCACGACATGACCAAAGTAAGTGAGATATAGTTTTGTGATTGTTGCCTTCTAGTGACATGTCTGGTGTTATGCATTCCAGTACTTGCTTGTTAGTCACCTTTACTGTCCAAGGAATACAGAAAAAAATTCTCCAATACCACTGCTCAAATGAGTTGATTTTCTTCTATTTTATTTTTTTAAGGTCCAACTTTCAAAACCACATTGTACTGCTATTATTAGATGGAAAATAATGGGTTGAAAGTTAAAGTAGCAATGCTGCATTTGAGAGTTTTATGGCCATGCTAAATTATAACCTCCTCAAAGGACATCAATAAACCTAATTCAATTTAAACTTCAGTTAAATCCTATTCTTCAATGTTTCAGTCTTCACTTTTAAATATAACATGCATACACATGGCAGTTGGGGGTGGGGTAGGAACTTTTGCTAGTCTCACAGGGCATGCTGAGTTGTGCTTTATTTAAGTATGGTTTGTTGAATAAAATAATTGGCTGACTTCATGCATAATATCACAAGCCATTGGTCTATAGATTACTACTGCTCAGTTCTTACAGCATTAGAATTTGATTTTAGGCTGCTTAAGAAAGAGAATTGAATCTTCTAAAACAAGATTTAAATTTTCATTGGCCCAAACTGATCATTTTGCTGTATATATGTGCTGAAATTCTGAGATGGTATTCAGGGAAGATGTTGAATTCACTACAAACAAGAATTGATAAAAATATCAGGTTTGCAACAACGATGATCTTCTAGGAGAGACCAGAGAGTTAGACCTAGAGCCCTAAAAGATTTCTTCCAACTCTGATTCTGGAAATAAAATATATTACTAATTCTCCATCAACTTCCCTTTTTCATGTGTATTTTTGTCTGAGTGATTGCTGTGAGGGGGAAGCTGCTAAACTGCGAAACCACTATTCCTCTGTTCTGTCGAATAGACCCTTGAAAATAGAATCCTGAAATTATGGAGAGACGGATCTTGTCTCCTCACAAGTTTTGTAGCTTAACCTATAATGAAGACAAAATATGTACTTATGCTGTGATTTCAAATATTCTACCAAGGGTCAGAGAAGTAAATTGACTCAGCTCTTGAACACAATATGTTCGGTGTCATGTAATATTGTAAGCCACCCAAAGATACCGTGTGGTAAGATGGGCGGCTATTAAATTTTACAAATAAATAAAACCATAAAATCAGAAGAGTCTAAAACTTGTTCTGAACTATGAAATGTGCTCATGTGAAAATGCCCACAAAAACTTGCCATTCTTCAGAATCACCCTTCTCATTTTTTAATGGGAAACTGTGATTTCTCATCATTCCAGCTCACAGCATTCTTGTGACATTTAGGGATGAAGTTTCCTTTAGTTTGGAGAATGTCCATTGGGGAGTGCCAAAAAAACGATGACCTCTTTCTCCTCCTCTTTCTCTCTCTATTTCTATATTGTTTCAGTGAAGTCACATGAAAAAGTGGTTTACAAAAAAAAAAAAAACATNAAAAAAAAAAAAGCATTGTCCTGGAAATCTTTGATTGTAGAAATATTTTGTTGTTTTACTTGGGATGATACAAGTTGCCTAGTTTGTCCCTCACTTGTATTAATCATTTAGAACAGTCTCCCCCAACCTTTTGGGCACCAAGGACCGGTTCTGTGGAGAGAGGTTTTTCCAGGGACTGGAGGGGGTGTGGTTTCATATGCTGCCTGCATCCCACAGATGGGGCTTTACTTGTTTGTGCAGCCTGGTTTCTGGCATGCTGTGGCCTGATGCCGGGCCATGGACCAGGGGTTGAAGATCTCTGATGTAGAGCATTCAGTATTACACACAAACATATGTCTAAGTACCAGTTTAGAAGACACAAAAGAATTATATGACTCCAACGTAATTGAATAATTTAATTATTTTCTTGACCTTTTCCCCCATGATAAAGTAAAGGATCCCCTTGTGCATACGTGCTAGTTGTTTCCGGCTCTAGGGTGGTGCTCATCTCCGTTAAAAAGCCGAAGAGCCAGTGCTGTCCAAAGGCATCTCTGTGGTCATGGCTGACCACTGAAGGTGCATGGAACGCTGTTACCTTTCCACCAAAGTGGTCTCTATTTTTCTACTTGCATGTTTACATGCTTTCAAACTGTTAGGTTGGCAGAAGCTGGGACAAGTAACAGGAGCTCATTCTGTTATGTGGTGCTAGAGATTCAAACTGCTGAACTGCCGACCTTTCTGATTGACAAGCTCAGCATCTTAGCCACTGAGCCACTTTGTCCCTCTTGCCCCATGATACTTCTGCAATAATCAAGCCTTTAAAGCAACCCTCAAATTAGTAGGCAATGAGTGAGTGCAGAAGCTTTCAAACTGAGGAAAAGAGTGTGATGCTATTGTATCCCAAGCTAGGCATCTTTTGGATGTGCATGCAATGTCACATCACACACATAAAAGGGGCTGGGCTTGTGTCATGACAGTAAGTGATGCTTTTGCCAATCTGCTTCCCTGGACCTCCTGCAGATGCTGCTGGTTCTATATCTATACAAACCTAATGAAAAGATCAAACAAGATTACATCAGATGCTCAAAATTAAATTTGTGATTTAAAAAGCAAGTAGTGTCTTTAAAAATATACAGTTTATAATGTTTTTGTTTTTTATTCTTCCTCTTCACATGTGTCGAAATGTAGATGTATGTGTTATCTTTTTCTGCACGTTACAGCAATATTTTCAAGGTAAAAATTAAGATATTAAAATACAGTGGTAAAGTACAATACTATACTGCTATTATTTTTTTTTGCCTCATTCAAATTACATAGTCTAAATAATTTGAGTGATGAATTATAACTTTCTCTTTTATAATATGCTTGTCTAACATTTCTGTTCCACCTGTTTTTTAAATAAGTGAATTCAAATAATTCATCTTTTGATCTTTGTGTCCGCAGAATAAATTTATTGTGTACACAAAGTTCAAGGTAAATTTGTAAGTGAGGTGTACACACACATAGATTTATTTTCAGGCTATCTTTAGCAGGAATCTGGAGAATGGAACTCATGACTAGGAAAGCTACTTTGATAGCTGAGCTATTAATGCCGCACTGACTGGATTCAGGTTTCATATAGATATTTTTACTCTTCTCAGAGGATGAGCACTTGTTCCTCCTTGTATCAAAGGCTAGATTCTCTTGTTTACATTGAAAAGATGAGAGAAGTAGGTCAGCATCCAAGAATTCTGAAGCTTCCAGAAGACTGATGGAATAAATGAATAAAATCCGATTCTATGCAATGGGTGCGGTGTTTCTCTTACGCCTGACTATGGCAAAGCTTGGTGTCTAAGTTTCCATTGATTCTGTTGTTATGTGTACATCTCTAAAAACAATATTTAGAATTTGATCATAATCTAGGGAAGATTATGTACATCAGACACTGAGTATTTCACATTTCTTGAGTTTGACTATGTAAGACCAACTCCCCGCATTTGGAAGTCATCCAGGTCAGGCAAATCAAGATATTTGATGAATAAATCAATCAATAAGGTTAAAAAGCTCAATTCTTACAGAATCAATCCAGGGACTACTAGCCTTTGGAACAATTTCTACTTAGTCCTTCTCACTTCTAGTTCCTCCTTCAAAATCAATTAATTAGTTTTGTCTATGGAGATTCTCAAGTCACCCAGGTCATGATTGTCCCAAAGGTGCTTTTTCAAGAGGAACTGAATTTTCTGTTTTTTCTTTGAAGAAGTTTCACTTCTCATCCAAGAAGTGAAATGTCAGTATTGGTTTTATTTATGTTTTTTTTAGAGGGACACCCTGAGAATTCTAAGAGCAAGTAATAGGTACTGCCAAAAGTTGGCTTCCAAGATATCTGCATAAAGAGTAAGGAAAATGACCTTGATAGAGTTACACAGAATGTCTAAATAACATTTGGAAGAGACTCAGAGAGACAGGATGGAATGATCTGTCTCTGCTTAACCAATTGAGAGGTGTTCTTGCTGATAAACAGAGATGAACTGTGTAGGCAAGGCATCACAAATAATTTGGAAGAACATGTTGTAGATAATATAAATGGCTGACTTTAAGAATTGAGGCTGGGCAGAAATAAAAGGGGAAAGGATTTTCCAGCCTCTCTTGCTCTCAGCCTCATAGCTTTCTTCCCAATAATCTTCAGTAACCCAATAATCTTCAGTCGCCCATCTTCAGTAACCCAAGCAAATTGGAACAGTCAAGAGATTGTGTCTCCAGGAGAGAAACTGAGATAGTTTGGTTAATGTTTTTATTGCAGAGCTCATGAGCATGTCGCTGAATAGTTTTAGCTTGACAAATCAGGTGTGCACAATTTCATATTTTGATTATCTCTTATATTCCTAGATCACAAAACAAACCCCTACATGCCCTATATTATAAATCTGAATATGGCCTTCCCTACCTATATCCATCAGCCATTATACTTCAGCCAATCAACTTTATGTTCCCTTGGAGTTGGATCTTCCAGAAAGATTGGGAGTGGGGAGGCAGGTTGTTGATCTCTTAGACACTCTTAGATTAAAACTTAACAACAGTATGATGCTTACATCAGGACTTGGGTGGAGAACCTCCAGGCAGCTCTGTTAAGACCATATTTCATAGTTGAAGAGGGGCAGGGGCATAATGGTCATTTATATGTTTCCATTCCTTTAGGGGAAGGGATGTTGCAACACTATTGTGGCAATAGGATGGATGAACATGGACGAATGTTTAAAATTCAGCATTGCATCCTTAGGGAATTCTAGTGGCTAAGAATAAGGATGGGCATTAGGGATTATCATGTGAGCTGCAGGGTTAGGGTTAGGGTTAGAACTACTGGAAAGCCAGGTGGCTAGTGCAACATCTAAACTGCCCTTTGCAGCCCTAAGAGACAATCTTACTGGATTTTAATGATCTCCTCCCAGTATAGGATATTCTAGCATTCTGCTAACAGTATTTATAAAATTGGCACATTTCATTTTTTATAAGGACCATCTGATAGTGCAGGAAACAGCACAACTTTTTCGTCCATACATTTTTACATACAGAGACCTAGTCAATCATATGTTATGGTTTGCAGATTACAATTTATTTCCATGTTCCAGAAAGTCCTCTTCCGATTACTTATCTTCCTAAAATTCTCATGTCTGTAACCATTAACTGGACAGAACTGTGCACCTAAGAACAAAATCTTGCCAACGAGGATACCTCAAATGGGTTAGCTGACAGAATGCCAGGATCCATTACTCTCAAGGAAACAAATCTGGGGAAGCTGTGGCTGATTCAGCACTGCCAGGCTGCTGCTGTAGTCCTATGATCTTCATTTGCAATGCTGCATGACAGTTTCCCAGCCAATCACAAATTCTGTTGCTTTTCCCCCAACCATGCAGCATCCACTTATATGGAAAAGACCTTGGGAGACCTGTCAGATAAGAGACAGCATGGCCTAGTGGGTAGAGTAAAAGGTTCAGAACAGACCCTCCATAAGTTTTCATGCCGTAAAAGAGGTGGTAAGAGAATTCTACTTTCGGACTTGAAGATTCTGTTAATGTACTGTAGCTTTGCAATAAAATAGAATTATCTTCTCATGATTCCTGTCTAGCTTGCCTTTGAAACCATACAGTATCAATGAAGACATGCTGTTTCAATCAATTATTGAATTGCTGAGGTTGTTCTATAGCAGTTCCTCCAGGATATTCTCTCAAATCCCATTCAGATTAGGGTCTGGCCTGGACAAAATTGCTGTAGGCTAGAACTAGGAAGTCATGAAACCTTCCGGAAGAAAGCATTGGTAATTCCCTTAAAGATCGACTATCATACTAAACTTCTTATATATAAAGAAACAGGGACTCTGCTATGAAGGCAATGCCGGTGGCAAGTGGGCAGCCTGGTAAATTGGTGATACACTTTTTGAGAACTTCCCTCTTTGGATAATTCCATATGCTTGGGCCAAGAATGTGGCAGTGTGGACAGTGATGAGCATTCCTCAGTAAGCCTACATAACACCCCAGCTTCACAAGCTGCTCTGGTTGCTGGTTTGCTTATGTGTCCTATTTAAGGTGCTGGCCATTCATGACATAGGGCTTGTTACTTAAGGGAGTGCTTGTTTCCCATAGCATCTGTACCTGCCCAGTCAATTTGATACAGCAGGTTTTATGAGCTCTGGATTTTTTCAATTAAACAATGCCTTCTGCAATATTGGGATCCTGAAAATGTGCTTTCTCCATTGTATCACCTGCCTTATGGAATGAAATTCTCAAGATCTAAAGGCTAAGTCCCACTGGCCGACGGACACAAAACGTATGCAAAAAGGACACAGTGGACGAGCAAAATTTTGGGGGTGGCTCCATCGGTTGTCATCCACTCCCAAAAGTGGCAAAAATTTGCATAAACAGAATGGAAAAGAATGGAAAAGAATGGACGGGGGTAGTACGTAGCGGGGATGTTAAGCAAATGTTCATAGGAAGCCGAGCGGATGACAGCGGATGGAAGCGGATGACACATCCGAAGGGCTTCCGGGGGAGAATTGCGAAGCGGATGCCTAGCGGAAGGAGCAGATGCATAGCGGATGATGCGGATGCATCACGGACGCCTAGAGGAAGCAAAGCGGATGCCGAGCAGATGTATATCGGATGCAAAGTGTTGACTGTGCATGCGGGGAGTATGAAATGTGTCAGCTCCGTGGATATAAAAGGATGCAGGTCGCATGCAGTCAGCATTCAGAGGAAAGACGTGCTGCCACATCTTCAAAGAACAACCATTGGTTCACTGCAGTCAGCGGAAGAAGAGGAAGCCGGTTGCCTGCACCTCGTACGCGCAGCCCTGGCAAGCAAGGACAGCACCACAGCATCCCATACTGCGCTTTCCCCGGCACTGACTCTGAAGCCTGCTTGCTGTGCTGCTTGCTGAACTGCTGGTGCTGCTGCTTACTGCTGGTGCTGCTGGTGCTGCTGGTGCTGCATGGCTCCTACTGGTGCTGTCTGGTGCTGCTGGTACGCTCGCTGCTGCTCGCTGCTGCTGCTCCTCCTCCTGCTTGGCTGCTGCTGCTGTGGTGGACCAGCCCCAATGGCCTCAAAGCCGTGCTTGCTGAAAGGCCCTGCTGCTCAAGCCCTGACAGGCGCCTGCTGAGCCCTGCCAGAGGGCAGGAAGAGGCCAGGAAGGAGAAGGAGAGAGAGGAAAACAGTACACCGTTTCCGAGGACCAAAGGAGGAGGTGCTGGAAGATGGCTGAGGGAGATGAGTACCTCTGTGAGAAGAGCCACAGACTCTATCACGCGACACCAAGAAGAAAACGGCAGCATGGAGAGACAAGGCAGAGAGCTGGGCTCCACTATAGTTGTTACTCCTGGGAATGGTGGGAAGCACATCGCCACGCCTAGGTATGGACAAGCTACACCTCAAAAATTCTGGGTAGGCCGCTGTCAAAGCTTCACTGACCGGCGAGATGTACGTCATGGCCAAGTGCAAGCTTTCCTGGAGGGTGCGGTCCGCCACCGTTGGAGGAGCAGTCCTCTTGACCCCTCTCTCAATCAGACCAGCCCACAGATCAGATGAGTCCTTCTTCCAGCCAGGAGCGTCAGATACTCTGTCCAGGCAGGTGTCTTCAGAGGGCCCCATGGCAGAGACCCGCCGACAGCTGCACTCCCCCATGCCGGCAGACTTGGAGGATCCCTGTTCACAAAATGGAGGAAGCAAGCGGCAGCACCCAGAGATCAATTGCACCCCCCACCCCCACTCCCCCCCATACCCCAGCTCCACAGAGAATGCAGGCAGAAAAGGCCAGACTGGAGGCCCAGAGCCCACAGCGTCCTGTTGGAGATCAGGGACAGCATAATGAAGACGCAGCACAGAATCTCTCTCTCAGCTTGGTCTACTTGACAGAGGATCCTCCAGCCGCCACACTTCATCATTACATGAGCCAACACCCTCAGGGATTGCCCGAGGCCAGTCCCAGGTGATGACAGGAGACAGATAACGCAACTTCGCACAACGACCCTCAAGGCCCAGCTGAACCTGCTCCTACCCAGTCCAGGTCTGGCTCCTCTACCCCAGCCGCGAAGGGGGGGTGTCACACGCCCTTCCACGGCTTTATCAACAGCCGTCTCAGCCTACAAGGCTCTTGACTACAGGACTTCCCACAGCACAAGCCAGACCTTCCCAGCCAGGCCCAATTTCATCGCATCACGCATCACCGATGGCCCAGCACTGCGCCCAGCTGCAAGACCAGAACAGCCAGCTACACTCTTCTTCCTCCATCCCCACAGCCAAACCCCTCATATGGACCAATCTGTCATCCAGTCTTGTGCCTGACACTCCCAGCGTA
The DNA here is from genome assembly GCA_004320025.1 of Laticauda laticaudata. NCBI lineage: Eukaryota > Metazoa > Chordata > Lepidosauria > Squamata > Elapidae > Laticauda > Laticauda laticaudata. Next base: position 17,004 of record BHFT01000744.1, on the reverse strand, counting down.
CAACATGATGAAGGCCTCTTCAACGCTCATGGGACTGAGTCAGCTCGTCTGAGAGCTTCTGCAACCAGAAGCCGTACCATCGTCCTGTTGTATTCTCTGGAGCCAAACACCCCGCGCACTTGTGCTGCAGACCAGCAACTCAGCCACAGCCACCGTCCCCCACAGTCCCTGGCCTGCTTGAGCAGCTGAGACGCAGGGACATGGACTCAGAGTGACCTGGAGGAATAGTGCCAGAGGACTGAGTTGTTACCTTTTGTTCACTGTTATCTTTGCTTAAGACACTTTACCTTGGTTCATTTTGCTTTTTTAATAAAGTCTACAGTTTACTTAAGAAAAAAAAACAGTTTTTTAAAATAAAAAGGGGTTTATTTTGCTTGAGACACTTGGTTCATTTCGTTTTACTTAATAAAGTGTTGGGTGATAACCTTGGAAAAAATGGTTTAAGCCTTTGCATGGCTTGTGGAGATAGATGTAAGGATAGTTGTGGATAGATAAGGGATAGTTGTGGGATAGAATAAGGAATAGTTTGTGGGATAGTAAGGATAGTTGTGTGGATAGAAAATAAACCTTCCAGTGCAAGCATAGTGGACTGTATGGTCCACCCCTCTCTAGCTGGCCACACATATGCACCTTTATTATCAAGACAATTTTAAATTCATTGATCAACTACATTTAAAATAAAAGCAAGTAGCTCTTTATTTTAATTGCTTCTAATTCATTGTAGGACCACTCAATATACATGGCTAATTCATCAGTGTTATGGGCGACATGGAGCCGACTCAAGGAAGCATCCCATTAATTCATCTATCATCCTGTCGCCACTCCATCACTTGCTGCAGATGGAGTTGCAATGCGGTGTCTCAGGGAGGTTGCGCTGCTTCTTCCCTTCACGTGAAGCTTCCTGTTGGGGCTTGTAGGCTCCACAGTGTCAATCAGGTTACGTCCTTGCTCCATCTCAACACGGAAGGACGTGGCCAGGGATCCATGTCCCTCGCAATTGCCCGTTGTTGATGGTCCCACAGTCTGTTCTGCAACACTGGGTAGCGGGTGCGCATATATGGAGCATTGTGCAGGATGCAAGCAAGCTTCCACGATGCCTACTCTCCACATCAGTCTCTGGGGATGCTGCATGGGTGAGTTCAGTGGCTGCGGGCGACGTTGAGGGAGAACATATCTTGGGGAAGCCTTTGTTGGCAGGATGCCTAAGGGCGGTCTCCACAACGCCCGGTTCTCACCAGCCCATCTCGGGAATGATGAGAACCGCTATGATGAAGAGTTGCGTTTCCAGGCCCATGATCGGGTCCTCTTGTATTGGTCAGCTGAGGCATGTGTATAGCCTGACTATCGTGAAGCTGACCCGTTGTCCTGAAGGGCAATAACCGTCGGAGTGTATCTGAGTTGAACTTGTAGTCACATCAACCATGGCAAAAGAGGATGATACTGAAGAAGCCCTTGTAGTTGAAATAAGTGGACCCTGAGTTGGCTGGAGCTTTGCAGGCCATGTGCTTCCCATTATGTCTCCAATGGCTGTGGGCGAAAGTTTCCAGCTTCTGATACCCATCTCTCAAGTTTTTCCTCTAGCCTTTGTCAGTGGTGGGGCACTTGAGGAGCTCCTCCACGTATTTCTTCGATGATGGCCTGCTACCTACTTTCTCTGACGCACTTTGCTAATGCTAGTTGTGTGGCAACCTTCCAGGCATACTGCCATGTTCTGTATGTGGTTCAGAGACCATGGTGCGCAGAGGTCCGTGCCACCTTCAGCCAGGGTCCAGGTTGGGATGGACGTTGGTGCTTTTTTGTCGGCTTGGTCAAACCTGCGGTCTCAGACGTCTCCAACTTCGTCCAACATGGCTGGTGGCATCCTCAATGAAGGTGATCGAGAATGCACGAGGGGTCTATCATTCCTCGCTCCACCAACAACTGGTCAAAGAGTCCAAACTCCATTCTTTCTCCGACGCCGATCCATCCTCGGACCGCACACAGCTCTTTGGACGTCTCCTTTCTTCTCCTTGTGTATAAAAGGTGACACATGTCTGAACAGGGTTTTGTTCTGGTGATGAATGATGGCAGCTACCGATATGGACTGTGTCATTGATCCATGGTGGAGAAACAATGGATATTGTGGAAGACGAAGACACAAGGGTGGAAGAGGTCTGTACACCCACGGCTGCTGGACTCATACTGGAGATCCAGTGTGACTTTCTCCCCCTTTTTTAGGACATATTGGTAGTTGGGCCGTCTAGGTGTCCTTCTACAATACTCAGACATACGCTGCAGACATTCCTAAATAATCCGAGATAACATCCCAGATACAAAGCGTTTTGTCCGTTTTAATCCTTTTATAATAATAGATGCACTACGCTTACCATCCTTTCTATTTCCGTGCTACTAGACGCTGTGTGAGACCGTTCCGTGTACCTTTTTGTTTTTCTTTCACCGTCTTTCCCGTTTCAGCATTTGCAGTGAGACTGTCGATTGCTGAGGATCGACCAGATGATGCCAAGAGGACCATAGCAGCGGACGTTTTAACGATGATAATGGACAAGAATGTTTTGTTGCCCGTATATGCGCGGGATGTACATCGTGTCGCGGTGGAAAGTTCAATAGCCGCTCAATAAAGTTTGTGGCAGCTCGAAAACTTCGTTGCCGCGGGAATGAAATTCTTCAGTGGACGAATGCTCAAGGATACATGGATTAGCGAGCGTATGAACATGTATAATGCCAATGAGTTAGCACAATGGATGCACATCGGCGTTTTCGCAACGGATGGGCTATAAGCTTTTTTTAAGGCTTTACATTCCTTGCTTTGCATCCATTGGTGCATCGGTGGGACACGGGGCTTTAGATGTGGTTCAATTTGTGCTGGTGTCTTGAGAAGCTTTTTGAGAGATCTTGGCCGCTTTTGGAGTTCAGTGCTTTTAGCAAAGGATGATTGATGAGTTTACTTTCTTTCTGCAGCATGGGTTTGCTTTCTCGGCTCGTTAGGCGACCAGTATTTTTTTGTACCTAGCTTTTGTGTTCCTTTTTGTTGAAATCAAAAATCGAAAAATGGAAACAAACTCAAGATCAAACAATTTCTGTTTACTTATCAGTGCGCATGCATAGGTCATGTTTTAAAAGGTTTGTGGACTGTGTTCATTGTTAGAAGACAATGATTAACAACCAAGTTGTTTTAATGATTGATTGCTTACTAGATCGTGAGTGTCCCTCTCACAGATAGTGTGAGCGTTTGCCTGCCTGGTGACACTGAGCGTGATGTTTTGTGAGCCTCCTCTTCATGGAAGGCTGCGGTGGGGGGTCGTAGTAGCGGCTTGGTGGTCAATGACACATTCTGGCCCTGGGCCGGGCGCGGCGGCAGCAATTATTTGGACGACCTGCCTGTATCTATCCCGGATCATATTTTTTTTCAATCTTAATATAGTTGTTTTCAGAACTTTAGAAGTTTTGTGTTGAATGAGAACATGGAATTTGCTCATTAAGTCACGCCCTTGCTTCAGGCTACATTGATTCTTGCGACAGTCTACTGCATAGTGTAAGGGAGATGGACTGTGGCTTAGTGATCTCTGCGGAGTGAGATGAGTTGATTTTGAGGCTAATAATAACACTTTTTCCTCCAGGCGGTGTGAGCTGAATGAAGGCTTGTGGCCTGTTACGGAGGCTATGGGATAAAAAGAATGGTCGATCCAGTGAAGAGCACCAATCCTGTTCCTTGGTGAGGTTCGGCTGGTGCATGTTTTGGGGACAAGTTTCTTTCGAAATGTCTCTTGAGGATCTAGTAGGAACCGGAATTAAACCCAGTCCTATTACTCTTTGCTTAGTGGCCATATAAGTGACGGTGTCAGGTGTTCCTTCAGGGATGATGACATGGAGGAGCTGAAGCTTAAGTTAGTCACTGTATGGTAGCGCTGACGGAGAAATGTGTGAGGGAGTGTTTACAGACTGTTGTGAGACGCAGATCCTCCAGGGAATGTGTGTGACATGCTTGGTACGTCTCAACACTGGGAGGGTTTTTAAGGAAGATGCGTAATGTTGGAAACGCCACTTGGATTTCGTTGAGAGAGTGGGAGTCAGGAGGTTTCTCTAGTCACGCGTATAGAGGCGGCATGACGGTTGGCACTAATGTAGGAAGGGTAGATACCTGCTCCGCAGAGGGGTCTCTTTGAACTCTTGTTAGTGTAGTGCTGTTAATGGTCGTGTGACTAAATTCTTCCAATGTGGTTGTTATCCTGTTCGCAAGATATGCTGCTCATCTATAAGTTGCGTTTTCCGAGCACACCAGGTCCTGTTGAGGAGTGGAATATCAGAGAAGCTGGACGAACATGTCTCGTTGTGGCGTAGGCGTATATTGTGGATGTCCGTCGACCGGTGCGTGCTATGTAGGTACCCAGATCAGAGGATTAGTGTTATTGCTATGCATGGGTTCTGACCAGGGTTTCTGGAGAATAGACTGGTAGTGAAAATTTTGATAGTTTCAGTAGAATCGCTTAGTAAGAGATTGATTGAGTAGTTCGGAATACCACCTCTGACTGCCCCTCGCGCTTCCATCTAATTCTACTGCCTTCCTAGATCCTGATCAGCTGGGTCTTCTTTTGTTGCCCTGCACAGGAGAATGGATCTGGAGAGCAGGTTAGTGGGATGGGGAGGGAATGGGGATTTTACATGTCCTTCCCTTGGAGTGGGGTAGGAATGGTAATTTTACAGTATCCTTCCTCTGCTGCACCCACCAAGCCACACCTACAGAACCGGTAGTAAAAATGTTGAACCCACCACTGCTTCCAATCCTTGATCTATGGGGGCCTGGGTTGTTGAATCATAATCCAATATATCTGGGAGGGAGGGAGGGACACTGGGTCTTCTTCTTCTTCTTGCTTGTGGTCTGTCTGTCTGACCGAAAGGTAAGCAACTCGTTAGCCGTCGAACGTCGAACGTTTCCAGGATGGACCACGTGGAGGTCAGTTGCTGCGCCATCCCGGACACTGGGTCAGGAACATGGAACTGATGTCATGGAACTTGGGAAACTTCAGTTCTTGGTATGAAATTATTTCACAACTTCATTCATATCCAGTCACACCATTCCATAGGTACATAGCTATCAGATTGCTTTTCATAATTTCCTTTTCATTTAACTGGAGTTGTTCTATTGTTTCTTGGTTTTATTTTAGACAATGAATCCCAAGTGATGTGCAAGTCTATTAATAATAATAAATATATATATATGCTCCATCTGTCTTCTTGATTATGAACAGATTACCTACTTTCACAGGCTGATGTGGAATTTTCAACAGAAGAGAATATTTGAAATTATTACCTGAAGATGTCACCTAGTTGGGTAATGAAATATCTGCAAGAAAACAACCAACCTCAGAGATTACCAAGAACTCCACATTTTTGTCATCCTTCTGTGACGGAAAATGTTACTTTTATGAGCAATAGTTTTCATTGGAATTTCATTCATTCATATTCATCTCTCTCCCTCTGCTACTCTCTCAAATATTTTCAATCTTTTGCATTTAACCTTTTCCTCTACCTCTAGCTCAAGATAACTTACGCTTTTTGTTTTTCCTAGCAATCCTAAACCATTGCTTTCTGGTATTTTTCCCACAGCCATATTGTATTATTTTGTTGCTTGAGATGATAATCACATTAGATTCTGAACTTTTCCAAGAACGGTGGCTTCCTTTCCAAGAACACCTTCCTGGCCCTCTCAGATTCAGAAGCATTATCCAGCCCATTGGTAGCAACCTTATGCCTAATACTTATCACTAGAGATTTATTTAGCACCAGCTGAGTGCCATCCCCAAATGATTTTCTTATTCATAAATGCACCAGTGATGAAGGTTATTTTATTTTAAAAATCAAAACGGGAAGAAAGCAAACCTTCTGTTCTGTTTAAATAAAAATTCAAGACTGGTCCCAGATGTGAAGAGGCTTTCAGCATTAGTCTCTCTTGTGCCTCCCTCTTCTCCACGTTGTTGCAGTGAGAAGCCTCTCCTCTTGTGTCCATTTAGGGGATGCTAGATACATGCTGTGCAGCATTTCTCATTGGCTTCCCAGGGGGACTGCCCACTGCTGGTCACTGTATTAAGTTGGTAGGGGATTTATTTATGTAGGAAGATATTACAGAGCACCTAGATTAGCCACATAACAATTAATGGCTGATTTTATATTAACTTGCAACCCAAATATATTTACTCAGAAGTAAAGTCCATTGGCATTCAGACTTAGAGATAGTAAATCCTGTTTCTACATAAAGCTCCTTGGGGTTCACCCAAAGATGCTTTTTTCAAAAAGCAATTGGACTTCCTTTGTTTTTCCTTGAAGATGTTTCATTTCTCATCCAAGAAGCTTCTTCAGTTCTGAAGAAAAAGTTTGAAAAAGTACCTTTGGGACAACCGTGACCTGGATAACTGAGAATCTCCATAAATATTCCTTGTTGGGGTCAGTTTTATGGTCTCCCAATTGAAGAGAATAACCCAATCCAGAGGGCAAAGCCAATGTCAAAAATGGCTTTTGCACAACTCTGCTCGTTTTGGAGGTCAGATCATATCAATGCTAAAAAGCCCATTGTCAGAACTGATCCAAAGACATTGGTTTCTAGGACCTCACTCTTGATTTGTATCCTATAGCAGCCTTGGAAATGGCATAAACCTAACCTGCACCCCCATCCCCACCTCCCCCCCAAAAGGATGGAAGAACAGAAGGAGAGAAGAGAGAAACTTTTCTCCTCTACATCTGCATAGCCCTGATTTGAGTAAACAATGTTAGCCTTTATCTCCAGCATTCATGGAAGAAATAAGTGCCCTCTGTGTTTAAAAGCTGTAGATATAAAAGTGTTGCTCTCAACACTTTGACCTCCAACTATTTTGTCCTATATAATCTTCTAGGTTAATTGGATAGGACACCTGTGTTCTAACAGATGTTGAGGCTATTACTTGCCATGGTGAGCCTTCAAAATTCTAATAATTAACCCAAGTCTTTCTACAACCTAACTGTCGCTAGAGGAAAAAAAACTCACAAATTCCTAAAAATTCATAATTATGTTGGAATTATGAGCATGAAATGAAGTCATGCTGTCTGTTATTCCTAGGCACAGGAAAAAGCCCTGAACTTCTTAAATCAGAGGTCTCCAAACTTGGCAACTTTAAGACTTGTGGACTGCAACCCCCAGAATTCTCCAGCCAGAATTCTGGGAGTTGAAGTCCACAAGTCTTAAAGTTGCTAAGTTTGGGGACCCCTGTCTTAAATTAACAATATATAAAATGAGTTATTGAATATTGTAGTCAACATAGAGGTTTTAAATAACTCTGAGGTATCATACCTACATTGTATCACTTAGCAATAAATATGAAGGTATGCCTCAAGCAAACCCAATACATGTACATTCAGAGTAAATACTGCTTTGTGGTGCATTTCTATACAGAGTTTGTGCTTCCTGGATTTTGCTGTGGTTTCAGTCATAGTTCATAACTAAAGTGATGAATCATGAAAATGCCTTCACATGTCAAGGTACGAAATGTTGCAATTATACTGATAAATAGCCTCTTAGTAGCTGAACATGTAAAAGAGACCTTACAAAACCTAGGAACATTCCCTGTGATGCTTGTTTCTTTGTTCTTGTGGTTTTGACAGAGGTATAATGCAACTACTTTGGTTTTGTTTCCAGTAACTTATTATTAAGTTGTTTCATTTTTCTCTCTCAAATGATGTTCCTCTCTGCTTGACACTCAGTGGGATGTGGTTGGAAGTGTTCTTTTAAGGGTGAAGACATATTGGGTGACACAGTTCCTCTGAAATTCCCTAGTGATGCCAAACAAAAATTTCCAGGGACTGAGGTTGAGGGAGATAGTGCCTTCATCACTCAAACAAACAAGCGGGAGGAGGAACAACTCACACCATCATGGAAAATAATTTCCAAGCATGTTGGTCTATCTCCTGCTGCTTGGCTTTCCACACTCCTTACCTGCAGAGATTATTGTTTAATTCAGATAACATCCATGGTCTTTGGAGAGGGGGAAGCTGTAGAAAGCAGGATTTCATGTATCAGGTTGGAAGAAGAAAGAGAAGAGGAGGAGGAGGAGGAGGAGGAGAAGAAGAAGAAGAAGAAGAAGAAGAAGAAGAAGAAGAAGAAGAAGAAGAAGAAGAAGAAGAAGAAGAAGAAGAAGAAGAAGAAGATTAGTGTACCTGTTAGTATTATCAGACAGTATAGTAAGCTAATATGACAGCATCAGGTTCATGGTGGCTTACAAAATAATATATAAGAAAACATTGGGAGTAAAGAAAAACAATGAAAACAAACTTCTGAGTTGCTCATTCCTTATGCATTGCTTTGATGGCTGCACATTCTGTTTGAAGCCTTAGGACTTCGGCCTGTATTAAGAGGACTCCAAGTTAGGTCTATGGACCCCAATCTAGGTCTATGGTGGCTTCACTATGCAAGTTTGTCATTTCTCTAGATGCTCCACTTGCTGCTCCTCTCCAATGTCTATGGTGGTTGGCAAGGGATTGATGCAGCTACTTACTACACCTAACAGCAGAATATTCAATTCAATATTTTGAACTAATTTTCAATATTTTGACTGGGAAAAGAAAAGAAAAGAAACAGCAATAAACCCAGGAAGTGTCATCCTTTGCACATTTATTCAAGTAATAAATATAACTGATAATATGAGGTAATATAATTTTCTAATAAATTTGTGTCCTATTTATCTGGGAATAAATCTCACTATTCCACAATCTATATGATATAGATGGATGGTTTTTACTATGTGGAAACAAACACTGCATTCATGGTATACAGCATCATTTTCCCAATGAATTGAGATGGTTATTCAAATAATGGATGTTTTCATGGGATGTATTCAGCATAATACCTAAAAAATAATTGCTGGACTAAAACAAAAGCTTGGAATGACTAGACAGACAGACAGACAGACAGACAATAGATGACTGATGATGATTAGATAGATAGATAGATAGATAGATAGATAGATAGATAGATAGATAGATAGATAGATAGATGATTGATAGATAACCTAGCTCGTGGGTCTTTCGAGCAGGGGCTTCATTTCCTCCAAAACTTTAAAGGGGAATGAACGAAAAGTAGCCAAGGTTGCCCAATCAATTCACAGAAGGAAATGTTCTCTGTAGAGACACTAAGTTTGGAACTGATTCCAGCATAGCAATCAGCGCTTAGAAATGCTGGACCAGTCTCACTTTGGAAGAAGGCTTTGGATTCTCTTCTAATGTCCGGGACAGAATGTCAGCATTGCCATACTGGAATCTGTTCATTTTTCTCAAGTTACGCATAAGCAATCAGGCAGTGTTGTCCTCTTTCTGAAAGATGATCACATAGAGATGCCATTATAGTTACTCCACATTTGTCACATTAAGATATTTACACTTTCCCTTCCTTTCATTACGTACAGATAGTTAACATTCTGGACCACCTTAATATGAGGGGTTTTGTCTGTATGCTTTTGGCAGCCCACAGAAATAAGTTCTCTGGAGGGCACATTTCCTGTCCTTGCATTGGGTTTGTTTTATTTGCACATACAACATTAACCTGCAAAAGCAAATCAGTTTCCTCCAGATTCAGATTCTTACCAGCCACCGGAGGGCACTGTTATAACAGTGAGAAAATCCTGTTTAATCTGCCATTTGTTGAGCACTAACATTAGAGTTTACACCAGTATCCTCTAGCTACCAGAATGTTCATTATTAGCTTGAAATAAAGGCTTTCCTAGCTAACTACTCTTTAGGGGAATCAGTGATGAAATAGATCTTGCTTTGTTTATCCTCTAGGCAAACATTTTATCTGGCCATTTGCGGTAATATCTCTGATTGATCCTGTATTAAAATTTAATTGTTATCTCTCACATTATAAACCTGTTTTTCTGACCTATTGAATTTTAAGAACTGTTGCCTAGTAAAGTGCAATTTGATTCATTTGCCCCCTCAAAGAAATTGTTTGACATATTTTCAAAACAAGTCCCATCAAAATGATGCCAATTTAACTAATGACATTTAGTCATACTATGAAGTATGACAAAACTTTGTTCTCTGAGTATATCTGTCACTTCCTGCCTATTGGTAAAGCATCTTAGAGGAGAAAAAAAGCTAAAAAAATCTGAATCTCTGTCTCTCTCTTCAGTAGTAACCAATACCTTTGGTCTTTTTTTTTTTTTAACAGTTCTCAGTCTGGCATCCATCTTGAAACCATAAAACATACAGTGCTGCAGTATTTCCAAAGAAACAATTTTGTTACTGAAGATTAGATAGTAATGGAATGGACTGAATCGAAAGCAGCTGTTGGAGAGGGGGAGAGGCTCAAATCCAGTGGAAGCATCCTATGGCAGAATCAAGGACTTAGCAATCTTTGAGTCTCACTTCTTGGAGTCCTCTTTGTCCCCCTCAATACCCGTCTAGGAACCGTTATATTTTCCAGAAACATCAGCAAGATTATTGGGACTAATAGGAAATGGAAAGGAAGCAGGAGTAGGCTTCAAAAATTTCAGCAATAAGTTCTCTGCCCGGATTGTTGGGTGGGTGTGGCCATGGTGGGCAATGGCCTAGTCATCCTCCTGCACTATGACGGGGTGGATGGGACATTTTCGCCTTCCCCAGGCTCTGGAGGCTTTCCTTAAGCCTTTGGGATGGCGAAAACTGCCTCTCCTGGGCTCTGGAAACCCTCCGGAGGCCGGAAATAGGCCTTCCAGAACTTCCAGGAAGCCTATTTTCCCCCCTCCCTGAGCCTCCGTGGGGGGGGGGAGGCTGCACTTACCTTGCATCCAAAATGGGCCGCATAAAGACTCCTGGGAGGGGTGGGGTGGGCGGGGCCAGCCAGGGGTTGGATTTGGTGGTTCTCCAAATCAGCCATAACGTTAGCAATAGCAGCCCACCCCTGAAGGGAAGCCTACACATTTGTCTTGAAAATCAAATCACGCATACTCTTATTGTCATAAGGAAAGAGTGAAACAATGCCCACTTCAAATCTTGGAGGAACACAAATTGTTTTCAACAAGTATAAGAATGAATAAGAAAAAGAGGTTGATGGTGTTCAAGTTCCTTATGAAATGATGAAGAATTTTTGGAAACTAGGCAGCAAAATATTTTGAAAGAATTAATCAGTATTTTGGGGAAGTCTATCAATAACATGAGTTACTTTTGCTGATTTTATCATTGTCAGGAAGTAAGTAGAGAAAATGGCTTATTATTTGTAAATGAACAAATCTTTTTTTATGTTTCAAAAATGATATATCAAGTACGTGTTCAAGTCCTGAATACTATCAGATTGAGGTCTGTGGTAGAAGCAAAGATAAGAGTAGCCCACTGGAAAATTGGGACTCATCTCTACTTGTTGCCCTCTGGATCTGCTGTCTGAAACATCAGCTTTATGATGTAGGATGTAAGAGTATATGGAACAGCTGGTAGCTGCCTTACTTGCAGAACAATGCCTAGTGTTGATTTGAAGATACCCTCAAAGAGATACTTTGGAAGATACAATGTGATAGCACTGCTGCTATCAAAAAAGAGGAGCAGGAGAAGAATGGCAAGTATTCAGCCTGATTCAAGTGTGATGCCTTCTTTTCTGCTTTAACCCTGACAGGAAAGGGAAAAACAGAAGTTGGCATACAGCAACTCTTGCACACTAAAATCCAAGTCTATGGGACTCATTTGCAGAGCATCGATATAGAATTTTCACATGAGGGAGAAATTCAGGAATAAAAAGTAAATAACTAATAATTATCTACCCTTTCATGATATCCAAAATCTTTTGTCTGAGGGAGCCACGTTATGCAGCCAAATGGTAGAACAGCTCCTGGCTACAGAAACAATTGAAAGATAAACAAGACAATTTGGATTTTCATATTTTTGTGCAGAATTTTTAGTTAATTGTTAATTCCAGCCGTAATATAATTAACAGTTCACTAAGTAATTATAAGTCCAGCAGGTTTAAAAACAACAACAACAACAACATAGTGATAGATTTTTAGATGACTTGTTGGGTTCTTAATTTTCCAAATAAAAACAGTATATTGAAATGGTTGATTTAACAAAAAATAAATTGTGGTGAATGTATCATGTCACATATGGATTAGCTCAGATATATCAGCAAATAACACTGGAATAATATATTATGTTTGGAAAATCAGCCTAAAGAGGTAATGAGCTTTCAGAAGACAGCTAACAAAAGTTGGTAGACCAAAATAGATACACGTTCATGCGAATTCATGTATTTACTCATCTGCTAGAGTTAAACTTAATGCTGATATATAGGCGCAGTGAATGAACCATGTCATTATGGATTAATGGTGTTCAAACAAGAAATCTGAGGACTCAAGAAGGAAGGCAAGAAAAATATGTAATCTAGCCATGAAAAATATTTTTTTAATTGGAATTTACAAGGAAAGAGGAATTGAGCTGCTGTTCCCTTTTACAGTTCACATTCAAGAGCATGTATTATTTTTCTCTGTTGAACAACAAAGATGCAAGAATCTTGGTAGCCATAAGCTCATTCGTAATGTGCAAAATATACTTAAGTTGAATAGAGGTCAGATAATTTTTTTCATCCATGCTTGTCCCTAAGAAATGGTAACTTCTTTCTAAAGAATTCAAGACTTTAAAAAAGTCTTTTTGTCTTTTTCTGAGCACAGATGACCAAAAAGATAATTTCATGATGGACATGTGATTGTGGACTTCTCCAACTCTTAGTTGAAGAAACATGTTTGTCAGCATTCAGGTTTTCCTTTTACAGTATTTGGAAGGAAGTAATTGGAAAAGAGAATTGAGGGGGGAAATACACATGCACAAGTGATTATTATGAGGATTTTTTCTCAGTTACCTTTTTCTAACAGTTGCTTGAAAGAAAACACACACATTTCCTAGTTTATATGCCACATTACCCTCCAAATGGACTTGCATATAGCATTAGTTAGAGGTATACATAATGCATTCAGAAAAACTCAAGACCTCAAATCATGACTGAAGTCTGACGTGTGTGTGAGTGTGAGTGTGTGTTTGTACAATGTTGATGCATGTAGAAAAGGGAAAAAAACATTGCGTACACACATACAAAGGGGTGGAGCCGCATGGTTCAATTGCATGGATGTAACCATGGTGTGACTAAGGAGGCTGCCAGTCCTGGTAGAAGGGCTGAAAGGAAGTTTCCCATCTTCCATCTGCTTATAAACAACCCTTTTCTTTTTCTGCAGCTTACAAGATCCAAATGCTGATGAATATTCCTGATAGTGGGATTAATGTACAAAGTACATATGTCAGAGTATGTATACCTAGGAGGGAAAAGTAAGCATTTCATCAAGGCTATCTGAAAGCATTTGATAACATTCTTTTGCAGATCATATTCAGTAGTTTCTCCCCGTGGGAATATTCTTTTGACATTTAGAAATATCACATTCATTCTTGCCAAGTCCTGGCCATACAGGTAGTCCTCGGCTTACAACAGTTCATTTAGTGATCATTTGAACTTACAATGATACTGAAAAAAGTTACTTATGTCCATTTTTCATGCTTATGACCATTGCAGCATCCCCATGGCTGTGGGATCAAAATTCTTGGCAACTGACTCATAGTTATGACCATTGCAGCATCCCAGGGTCATGTGATTTCTTTTTTTGACCTTCTGACAGGGAAAAATCAATGGGGAAATTAGATTCACTTAACAACTGTGTGAATAGGATAGGATAAGATAGCAAAGGATAGATTAGAATAGGATAGATTGGGTAGGGTACGATAGGATAGGATACAGCATGAAGCCTCTTGCTCAAGCAGGAGAACCTATATCATTTCAGACAAGTCCAGTCTCTTCTTAAAAAATTAAGAAGATTTATTAATTTAACAACTGCAGTGTTTCACTCAATAACTGTGGCAAGAAAGAAACCATAAAATGGGGGAAAATTCACTGAACAATTTTCTCACTTAGCAACATAAATTTTGGCCTCTATTGTGATTATCGTCGAGAACTACCTGTACAGAGGACACCACCAAAACACTGGTTTGCTTAAGCCAGGATAATGAGGAGAGGTTTGCTGATGTCATGAAGATCTGCAGAATACTTTTGTGGCAAAAGCTCTTCAGGTTCAAGGAGCATCTTCCTGGCAAAAGCAAATGGTCACTTTTTCGTGTTGTTTTATGATCCAGGTCATGTGACTGTAACCTGCCAGAAGCACAGGTCTGGTGACTGAACTGAACAAAGAAATGACCGCAAGAATAGGGTCAAGTGAGTAGCATCTCCTGTACAAACAAAGATGGCCAGAGAAACAATATGCAATGTTTTGCATGGCAAAAGTGGACCCATTGGATGGGATAATTTGAAGTCGGTACTATTGTTTTAAGGCATTTTCCTAAGGAAGGATGCAAGCCACGAATTTTAACCTGACTCCTCCGAGAGATTAAACAGCTTTTCTGCCAGCTGCTATTGGCTGATCTTTGGCATAAGAGAATAAGATAAAATTACATTCAAAAGTTATAGAAAGCCAAAAACAGCTCTCCAAAGACCATGATGCAATGATGGTGACTGACATGCCGTTAAGAAATGGATCCAGAAGGGAGTTATAAAAATATGCCTTGCATAATGCTATTCATTCGAATGTTAGTGGGGGAAGACACCCTCTATTTTACTGGCATTACATTGCATCTGTTGTCAGAATGGAATGTCCATCCTTTGTGCTACAGATCAAAAGATCTGCTCCAACCAAGAACACTTTGACCCACTTAGGCTGTGGTGAAAAAAAGGCAAATTTCTAGTTGGGCATCATAGGAAAAGGAAATTAAACTACCAACACTGTAATGACTTTATATAAATCAAATAAAACCAAATGTAGAACACACTATATGCTTCTAGCCACCAATTATTATTTTTTTACAAATTATAGAGCTGGAAAAGATACACAAACAGACAACTCAAAGAATTCAAGAGGCTGAAAAATGAAACCAATGAGGAAAGTTTACAATATTTGGGGTTTTCTGGCTTGCAAAACCAAAAACAGGTAAAGAATAGAGCCAGTTTTGGTGTAGTCATTAAGCCACTGGACTAGAAAGTCATAAGTGTATCTGTCTTAGCCACAAAACCAACTGGGTAACCTCACTCTCTCTCAACCCTAAGAAGGAGGCAATGGCAAGCCAATACTTGTCAAGAAAAGTGCAGGTGGTCCAGATAGCGGATTATTCCAGATAGTGGATTAGTACCAGGTAGACCAGGGGTGTCAAACTCAAGGCCCATGGGCCAGATCCAGCCCCAGGATGCTAAGATCTGACCCTCAGGGCCGGCCTGGAAATAGCACAGGACCGGTCCGCAGTGGCTCTGCTATCAAAAAGGGGGTGTGGAGGGGCTGCCTGCAGGGGCTCCCCATGCCCCGTTCTGGCTGCCAGAGTGCTGAAGGAGTCCATTTGTGACCCTCCTATAAAAGGAGGGAAGGGCAAAACATTTTACCTTTCAGGCTTGCAGGATTCTGCTACTGGAGCCTGTGTCAATAATTTGTAGTTCTAGTCTTCCTATGGAATCAATTTCTTGATCTGGTCTCTCTCTCTCATAGGGTGATCAAGTATGCATTAAAAAAATAAAATAACACAAAAGTATGCCTCCCTATTTTTATAAGTGTATAAAACCATGTGTTTGGAGGTGCAGTCCCGACTCCCGTGTTATGCCCACCATGGCCATGCCCATCCCAGCCATGCCCCACACACACACCCAGCCCTCCAAGGTCAAACACAACCCTGATGTGGCCCTCAGTGAAACCGAGTTTGACACCCCTGAGATAGACAATTTGTGACATCAGGTGTCACATATTGACTTGCTGTATGAGTTGTCTTATGCATCAGGAAGACATATCTGGAGACTGGGGAAAGATGAATGAATTAGTTTCAAGAAACACCATGAAAATTAAAGGCGGTTTATAAGCATTTCAATGCACAGGACAGGCTTTGTCAATTTTATTTTACTGCTCCTGATGAATCTCAAGGAACATCTGGTAGTTCCCCGGTGTTCCAGGATCTTTGTAAGATACGGTTCAGAGGTTATCTTTAAAACATGAGGCAACACAATGGAGAGATCTATTTTCCTTGTATGAATCTGGTCCCACTTCATTTAAGAAGTTCTCATCTGGGTCTGCTTCGTTGGTCTTCCCACATGGTCAGAATTCATTAATAGCATTTTTCCTCCAAGCTCAAAGCAGAATTTTAACCACACAGCAATTCTATCAAGAGAGAAAGAGACCAAAGTCCCATACACTACCCGACTGAGCAAAAATACACAGACCTCGATCCTCCTTTCCCCTTGACTCAGTTGAATATTCTAATAATAAGTATTGTATTCAATCGTATTCAATTATAACTAAATAATGCCCAAGGTTCCCATGAGCCAGAGGAAGTACTTCCCAAATTAAGCCAGAGTATTACTCTTTAATTTGTAGTACTTTTCATAGGCTAATACGATGAAAAGCTTTCATAGCATTTTACATGTTCTAAGTTTAATTAGTTTAAAGTTAGTAAATAGTAATAAGCTTAGTTCATAACAAAATATAAATTTTCATAACTTCATAGCAGTTTGGTCTCATGGTTAAGGTGCTGACCTAAAAACCAGGAGTTCTAGACATGAAAGGTTTTGAGGCAGTGACTATAGGCCAGTCACTCTCTCTCTTAACCCAATCCACCTCACAGAGTTGTTGTGGGGAAAATAGGAGAGGAAAGGGGAATTATATATGTTTGCCTCGAGTTATTTATACAAAATAATAAAGACTATAATGAAGGTTATACAGTAAATCAACAAATAATAGCATTTTTCCCAGATGTGGGATATTACTGTTTTTTAGTCTGTTTTTGTTCCTTTTCTTCTTTATAATTTTATTTTACTTTCTGTGTCTTTCATTTAAAGACAACTCTTATTGTCTGTGCTTTACTATTTTATTGCATTCATTAATTTCCCAGATTTCCAAACTGCCCTTAAAGAGCAGCATATATATATATATATATATATATATATATATATAT